>ML781913.1:252763-293122 GCA_009831015.1 Picea engelmannii | reverse complement strand
ATAGTACTTTTTAATTTAATGAATTGATTTTTTTGTATTTAGGGTTTTTAGAGTTTTTTATTGGTAAATTGTGGAGACTTAAAAATAAATATGTAGTAGGTTAAAGGTTCTATTAATTGATGATTTGTTCTACTGATATTTGTCCCTCAGAAATTGTTGAATTCATAAATTTGAGTTTTTCATGCTGAATTCATTTTTACATTTAGAAATTTAGAAATGGATTCTAAACAACACAAAATAGTGATTTATGTAAACCTATATCCTCATTCCCATCAAAAAAACCATTTCATAAAACAGCTAGCTAATGCCTAAAAATAATGTTAAGCAAAACCAGAATTTGAGCATGAGCTTCCTCGAAGAATTCACGTCTGTGGATTCACCACTGGTATCACCGTCGTCTTATTCAAGCGCCCCACAAGCATCACTCTAAACACTTTACAGTGCTTAGGCTCTCTGTATGACCCAGGTGATCTATTTTGTTATTTAATTTCTATAGCAACTCTTCTGTTTTTATAAAAAAACAGAAAATTCAATGTTTCAAATCCTTTGAAAAGTTTCATTATAGTGTTTAACAAAATTTATTGCTGATATCCTATGTTTATATACCATTGGTTAGAGCCATTATGGAAACAATGTTATTCATTTTGGGTTTTTATCAATTACTATGCAATAAACCTTAATCGTAAATCAGTAAATTTTTATGACATCAGTGTTTCATGAAATTCTTTGTTATATCAAGGTTTTATAAACCTTAATTCAAAACCCTCATTTGACTTTCTTGCAGAAAAGTTTGGAGTCGTGTATTACAATATTTTTTTTTTAATACATTGTAGAAATTGTTCCCTATCTCAACCAGTCCGCAGATAGATCAAGGTTTTATAAACCCTAATTCAAACCCCTCATTTGACTTTCTTGCAGAAAAGTTTGGAGTCCTGTATTACAATTTTTTTTTTTTAATACATTGTAGAAATGGTTCCCTATCTCAACCAGTCCGAAGATAGTACAGCTTATTTTAGTAGACCTAAACCGGGTATAGCTATCGGCGTTATCCATCCACAAGATTTGTGGTAAAATTCTTTTATTGAGATTTTTGGTTTTTAAATGATATAAAGGGTCACCATTTGAGTGATTAAAACCTTACTAGCAATACAACTATCCCTATGCATAAACATTAATGTTTATAGTAATACACCACACTTAGTATTATACCCACCTTTGCATAACATTCCTTATACCATAATTGGGTCTATTTGAATTCGGGCTGAAAGCACATATCGCATACTCTAATAAGAAGGGGATTTACAACCTATGGCTCTAAGTGATCAGGCTTTGAGGCGAACTTTCTATGGTTAAACCCTGACCTCTATTACCATAGTAACTAAAACAAGGTTACAGTTGGCATCGTTACGATGTCCAATGATAACAATTATTCATTCTAAGCTCGAAGAGGAAAACAAACCCGATTGGTCAGACTTTGGTCGCGGCCTAACCTACTGTTCTAACACTCTGTACTGACTTGGTATGAATGACAATTAAATGGATTTTCAGTTGCTGATTAATACTTTCATTTGTTCTATTAATGGCTATATGCCATAGAACCTCCCGACGATTGTCACTCAATCGCTGTGGCCAATCCCAAACGTTCCACCTCCATCCTGTCACATGGCAAGTTACAACCCTAGTTACTATCACTAATTACTTGGCTCAATGAAGGGTCTCTAGTGTTAATGTTCATTCTCCTTTACCTTTGTGTCTTTTATGAAGACACTCCAGTGCTAACCCTGTGATATTCGACTCAGTGAACAGGGCTCGAGTTTGAGCAAGAGGAAAATAGGGTCGACTACCAGTTGGATGCTACCCTGTGTAAGGTAAAAAACTCTCTGTCACTTTATTTTGAGCTCTCTATGATTATATATTAACATAGTGCACACCAATCACCATATATTTTCTCGTTGTTCTACGGGTTCTGACTTTCTGGACTCTGGATTAGAGGGTTATCGTGTGTTAGATACCCTTCAGGATTTTTCAGTTTTTCATAGCTCTACCCTATTTACTGTATTGGGTCTTACTCCTTATACCCTGTGATGAATACTTGCATCCCTACAAACTTTGTAGGAAGTTTGGTTCTTCGTTAACCTCCCAACAGGGAGCGAGAATACTGACAACACAAGAGTGAGTTTCTAAAGAGAAAAAGGGAGGTCGAGTTTACTGTGGTTCGACTTCTCATATCGTGATTAAATCTATGATCTATTTCATTGTCCGTATTTAAGTAGTCACAAGTTCTTGTAAAATATGTATTGAAAATAATGAAAAGTAGACATCTGCTATATGTTAGAAAAATAACGGAGGTGCCCTCCATCCTTGTCTAGATGTTTCTACTTATAGGGTCGTCCTCTATGGAAAGAAAGTGTTTTATCTCTGTTCGAAATGCATACTATATTTGTGATGAAGGGGTTACAATTTTTGTTTCTTTGGAGCTTCTACAATAGTGTTTTCGTAGGTAAACACAGTCCAACCACTCTGTCTAAAATCCTGAACTATTGATTCTTGATTTTGCGAATATGCATCTCGAATCTTACTGTGATGAAATTTGTTTTCCTGTTTTCACGATGCAACATTAATGTTATATTTTACTTTACATGATGAGTCCTTCGGTTTCGTAAAAGTTTGACTGTGAATTCATTATACCCTCGGATCAAATGATGAAATTCATAAACCCTTTCCTATGGGTGTTATAAGATTATTCAATGTTGTGTAAGGATATTTGTAATTGGTTCATTACACCAAGTTAATTACATTTCTCATACTCGTACAAGAAAATGTTGTAGCCACACTATTCTACTGTGTAAACAATTCCAGAATCTAACTTAATTAGAGTAATTACTCATAAGTTCCCTTTTCTGTACTTTTTTGTCTGAAGCTTGTCTAGTTGCATTTTTCTTCAGTGTAAATTTAGAATAATAAAAGTGACATCTAGAGAGCAATAAAACGTGTTTTTGCATCATGCACTGCACTGTGCGAATTATGTATCATTATGGTTATCAAAATATTAAACGTTTTAGGAAGGTTCTTCTTATTTATTTACTTTCTGAAATATTTGGCTAACATAATTTAATGATGGGACCCCTATTTTACTTGCGAGGGTACCCAACAGATAATTCCGATCCACCTCTCTCCTTTCAGGCTTGGGGAAAATTTCTCAGTGAACCCAATGGGAAAGCACCTGCACCAACCTCAAGCTAAGTATTACTTCGTGTATTAAATCTATAATGTTTAATTTCATGAATTTGTCCTGAACATTACTCTGACCTTAAATTTCGTTGATTTGTTTCATAACTCTGTTTACGGATATTCTTGGTCTTTAACCGGCAGGACTTAATCACTCTAAGGATGTGGATTGACGAGGTCACCTCACTCGAAAGGTATTCAAATTCCAACATGCAGCATTAAAGAGAAACAATCACCCAGTTAGTTTAAAGTGATACAGGTTCCACCCTAGGATACTATTATCGTGATAGTTTTATGCCAGGCTCCTCTAGATAGCTGGTTACTTGTACCTTCAATTTTTAAAGAAAATGAGAAAGGGGAAATATTATATTGAATATGATTTCACTATTAAAGGTTATGATCGCATGTGTTATGTAAAATTTGAAGACTTGTTGTACGTGTTGTCCGACTCTATAATAGGTAGTATGCCTTGTATTTATATCCCTGAACATTTGCTTCTGGTTATTTTATAATGTAGAGGGGACTCTAACTATCTCCTCCATTAATAACATCGGATTCAATGGAAATACTTGAGATTTCAGTTTTTCAAAGTGTCAATAAACAACTTGGGTTACTTGTTTATACAATTCTGTACCTTTATTTATCTTGTGATATATATATATATATATATATATATATATATATATATATATATATATATATATTTTGCAACTAATTTCACAGTAGTCTCTTCTTTGATTTACTGGTTGGATAAAAATTAAAATGTAAAGGCTTATTCTAAATCCATTTAATTTTACCAGTTATTTATCTCACAAAACATTCTACCAAAATCAGTAGATGTATTATATCAGTCATTAATCAATAGAACATTTATCCAGAATCAAGTAAATGTATTCTACCAAGAATTAATCAACAAAATATTCAACCAAGAAATGAGTACATGAACATATCTTAAAAAAGTGTTGAAACAAAAAATGGAACAACCAAGTTCCACCCAACCATAGAACAAAACAACCAATATACTTGCTTCGTTCACCCCCTAGCCTGACCATGAATCCATGAGGGTGAACCTCAAATCTCCTCTTTTGCTATAGTTCTATTTTAGATCAGAAATTTCCCCTTGCCTCATACTTAGAAATAATGCCCATAACAACAATTCATATCCTTTCCCAGCATAATCGGGAGCATCCTCCCTCCTCCCATATTCTCTATACGAAAAATCATCTTGTGCCCAGGTCTTTTCCCCCTTAGGGAATTTTCACATCTTTAGAAATCCCTAATTTTCAGGGGCTGCCAAGGGCCAGATTCCTCATTTTCCACTTGTAAAATTCATCCCTGAGGTAGTTTAAGCATGTTCCCCACTCATGGAGTCATGGTCAACCAATTTCAACCTAGTTGTTCCATTTGTCTCTCGGCAAATCTTCCTCCAATTCTCAAGTGACCTCCTCAGGGCTAAAGTGCCTCTGTTGTGGTTTTACCTCAGCGAAGAATATGTTCTGTAGTATTGATTCTCTCCTCTCCAAAATGTACAGAGGTTCCACTTTGAACTCGCCTTCTGGTTCCACTTGCACCATGTTCCAATCGATCAAGTGAGTAGGATCATGAACATATTTTTTTAACAAAGAAACATGAAATACATTATGAATTTTCATATTTGCGGGAAGTGCGAGTTGATTTTCCACGGGTCCAATTCGAGCTAAGATATCGAACGGGCCACAAAACCTGGGCACCAAATTTGAACAGTTTCCTAGCTGTAATGAACTTCTTGCTTTGAATTTTAAATACACATGTTCTCCAACTTGACATTCCCGATGTCTTCTTTTCAGGTCCACGTAACTTTTTTGTCTATCCTGTTCCTCCTTTAAATTATGTTGTACTTTTCTTACCATATTCTCCATTTCCTTGAGCATTTATGGTCCCACCATGAGACTGTCAATTGGGTTATCCCAGCTAATTAAAGTTCTACACTTTCGGTCATACAATACTTCGAACGGGCTCATATTAGCCGATCTTTAGTAAACATTATTGTATGCAAATTCCACCAAGTGCAGGAAATCTTCCCACTTACCTAGTTTCGTCCCTACGTACATTCATAGCATATCTCCCACAATTTGGTTGGTTTGTTCAGTCTACCCATCCATTTGTGGATGGTATATTATGTTGAAATTCAAGTTAGTATTCAACTTTGTAAACAATTCTTTCCAAAACGTAGATGTAAATTTCACGTCTCTATATGAAATCATGATTTTAGGAATACCATGCAGTCTAAAAAATTTCCTTCATGAATATTTCAGTGATGTTAATATCTTTATAAGTAGATTTTACAGGAATGAAATGTGCATACTTGCTAAGATTATCAATTACTACCATAATTGAATCATTTTGTTTTTGAGTTCTAGGAAAACCTATGATAAAATCCAATGATATAGTCTCCCATTTCCATTCTGGTACAGGTAGAGGCTGCAATAGACCAGTTGGGTGTTAGTGTTCATCCTTCACCTATTGACAATCCAGGCACTTAGAAAAGTATTATGTTGTCTCTCCTTTCATATTAGGCCAATAAAATAACTTCGTTAGTGCAATCACCATTTTCTGGTATCCCGAATGACTAGAATATGGCTTCTTGTGTACTTCGACCAAAATTGTTAACTTTAATTCAGTAGAATCTGGTATGTACAACCTGTTTTGGAATCTTAGTAGACCATTTTTGTCCAAACACAGATTTTTTCTGATTATCGAACTAAGAAGTCGCACCAGGCTAGGGTTTAGGGTTTTTGTTGCTCTAGTACAACTATTTTCCCCATTGGGGCACATGCCTCTGAAGGAGGGAGGGCTGATACGCCCCTCTTATAGCCAAGAAATGGAGAATGGAAGCATGGTATAGGGGTCCAAGTGGCCCACCTTCGAACCTCCCCCCGATCTATGTCAAAGACAAGGAGATGGACATTGATTCAGGGAAAGAGCCAGCACCCGCAAGTGTGTCAAGGCCATGGCTACCAGGAAAGTGTATCCCACAAGCACCACATGCCCTGAAATAAATTATCAATTCTCCCCGCATTTAGGAACATAAACAATATATGATAGATTATGCTTTAGTAGGAAAACGTTTAGGGCTCTGGACCTTGGAACGGGACCTGGTCAAATGGATACAGCATTGGTGGAAGCCCAAAGGACATTATGAACTGTAACTGGGCTCCAAGGGTTTCTTCACCATCATCCTACACAAACTCAAGGACCGAAACTGCATTTTTGACGGACGATCGTATTTTTTCAACTCAGCGAGACTCTTCTTGAGGTTTTGGACAAAGAAATTTATCCCTGAAATAGAAGACTTCACACATGCACCAGTGTGGATCAGAATATATTCCCTACCTCATGAATTATGGCTGGAGGAGGTTTTTGTAGGCATAGGTAACACCATTGGCATCTATGTCAAATCTTTGGAGGCCACTAAGAAAAGACGATACACCTCATATATGCACATCTGTGTATACCTGAACATAGCCAAGCCTCTCCCGGGATCCATAGCCCTAGAATACCATGATGAGTACTAGATGCAAACCATTGACTATGAACATATCTCGTTTAGATGTAGGAAATGCCATGAGCATTGACATATTTTCAGAGAATGTCCCCTCAATGCCATAATCAAAGAGGGGAATTTAGATGTCAGAAAAGACAAGGATGGATTCGGTCAGGCGCCTCGAAAGCATAGATAAGGAGGAAGAAAGAAAGAAACCTAGGAAAGTAAGGATCCATCCACCAACAACAAATATGTGGTCCTACAAGCTCAACTAGAGAACCCATCAGGCCCCAAGGAGGTGCAGACGGAGAAAACACCCAAGCAAACAGGCAAAGGGAAAGAGGGATCATTGCCAGAGATGAATCCAAACACTTCATCAACAAACCCCACAACTCGAATAGAGGATGACCTAGAAATAGAGGATAGGGATTTCGAGATGGACCTTGACGAGAAAGAACTAGCAGGTGTGGACCTGGAGCACCTAGAGCATGCATATCGACACCAGAAACTGTACACCATACCTCCATATAAACTATGAAACATGAACAAGGTATTCCTCAAATCCTCAGCTGGATCCACAACTAGATCTAGTAAGTGTTTGGGAATACAAGGGAACCAACCAAAGGATTAGAGAAAACCTCAGAAAGATGAAAAGAAAAGAGGAAGGAAGTCGTCGAACAAGGTCATACAAGAGATAGGTCACTTCATGGTGAACTCCAGTTAGATCCACCTCATCTTAGACAACTTTCCCCCTCTCCCCTCCCCCTCCTAGTCATGAAGATCCTCTCCTGGAATATAAGAGGTCTCAATGGGCGTAGCAAGCAAAAACTGCTACGAGATTTGATCTTAGCATATAAATCCGACATAATGTTGCTCCAAGAAACCAAATGCAATATTAAAGACATAGATAGGCTTCTCCCCTACTGTTGGAAGCAAGGGAAAGAAGTATCCATAGCGGCCACAGGCACAACTAGAGGCCTAGCTATACTTTGGAACCCTAGCACAAACATTATGGAAACCTTCATCACGACCAAATGGTCTATCACGACCACCTGCGGGCTCATCGGATCCAATAAACCTGGCCACCTCTCCAATGTCTATGGACTAGCCAGTACTAAGGATAAGAAAGCCTTCCTCATAAATATAGAGTACTTGTCTACCTTAACCAAGGACAACAGATGGATTGTAGGGGGTGAATTCAACCTGATACACAATCTAGATGAAAAAAAAGGAGGAACTCGGCGCCTAGAACAGGAATCTAGCGAATTCCAAAATCTTATAGATAACATCATCCTCATTGACCTAGAAACCCCCAATGGAACCTTCACTTGGACAAACGGGAGAACTGTAATACATCAAATAGCCTATAGACTACATCGGTTCCTCATATCAGACTCCCTCATGTTGGAAGGCACAACTCTTGAGGAAAGCATTCTACATTTTCATGGGTCATATCATTGGCCCATTTAGCTATGGCTGGATGTGTCGACCACCCCAGGTCGGAAACCCTTCAAGTTTGAATAGTTCTAGCTGAGCCACCTTGATTTTCATGAAAAAATCCATGAGTGGTGGATGGAGGCAACGATACCTCACAACTCCAAGATGTAACATTTCCAGCAGAGGCTAAAGAATCTTAAGCAATAACTCAGACTCCAGAATAGGAAAAGCTTTGGCAATATTTTTGACTCCCAAAAGAAATTGAAATATCAAATGAGCATGATACAAAGACAAAAATGGGAGCATGGACTCACTAAAGACCTTAAAACCTAGGAAGAATCTTTAACCCAACAGTTGGAAGATAGGAAATCCCAAGTAGAGATTCTGTGGAAACAAAAATATCGCATCCAGTGGCTCAAGGAGGGTGACCGAAACACCAATTTTTTTCACAGGTCCACCCTTCAGCTACGACAGAACAATCAAATCATGCAGTTAACCTCTAGAAATGGCCAAATTATCCATTCTCATGAGGATCTGGAAAAGGAACTGATCACTTACTACAAAGACCTCCTTGCGGAGCCCATACAGAACAGATCTCAAGCCATTGCCAAGGTTACACAACACATACCCACCCTAATCACTTAGGAACAAAATGCAGCTCTGCTCATGCCCATCACTCTCAAGGATGTTGATCAAGCACTCTAGGACACCCCCAATGGAAAGGCTTCGAGACTGGATGGATTTAATAGCGACTTCTTCCATCACTGCTGGTAGATGATCAAGGAAGAGGTTTGGGAAATCATTGAAGACTCCAAATCTTTAGGGCAAGTCCTCCTGGCGCTCAACGCTACTTTCCTCACCCTCGTTCCCAAATAGGAGCAAATCACTCATCCCAAGCAGTTTCAACCCATCACACTGTGCAACGTCATCTATAATATCCTAACCAAAGTGATCACCAGACAACTCAAGCTCATCCTATAGTGGATCATCTCTCCAGAGCAATTGGGCTATGTCGAAGGCAGGAAAATCCTGGACAATGTCATGGTAGCGCATGAAGTGATTCACTCCTTGCATAAGACCTGTATGCTAGGTATGCTCCTAAAAATAGACCTTTCCAAAGCCTTTGACAAGTTAAGCTAGGATTACATGCATGTAATGCTCCTTGCCTTTGGTTTTGACCACACTTGGGTAGAGTGGATCCTAGATCCTACCTCCTCTGCTTTCTTTTCTATACTGGTTAATGGGGTCCCTTCTCGTCCTTTTTCTCCCTCTAGAGGAATCAGACAAGGTGAACCTATTTTCCTTTTCCTTTTCATTATTATGGCCGAGGGTCTTACTCACTCCATTCACGCCGCCATAGAAAATAAATCATTGACTAGTCAACCCTTGGACGGTATCTCTCCTCTGATCTCTCACAACCAATTTGTTGACAATACCTTGATGATGGGCTCCCCTTGCAAGTCAACAAAATGTTGATCTCTTGACACATGTCCCCTTTTGATGGACGGTCCCAATGATTTCAGGATTTTGCGTTTCAGAGTTTCCCAAATTTTACTCTGCTTCTTCCAAATTCTCTAATTTGCAAAACTCTAATACTTCCTCGTGACTAACTAGTGTGCTACTTTTTTGAGATCTAATGGCTTGAAGGATTTCATCTTCTCTTGGATGGATCTTAACCCTTGAGCTTCCTTTGATTATCTAACGACCTAGATTCTATTGAAAAAGATACAAATCTACCCTAGCATACTATTATCTTGGTAGTTTTTATACCATGCTCCTATAAACAATTGGTTAAATTTATCTTCAATCCTTAAATAAAGGATAGAGGGGGAAATCCCTATTGGAGACGATTTTCCCTAATCAATAGCTATGATATCAAATGTTACGTAGAGTTTGAAGACTCGCTTAAATAAGGGACCAACTCTGTAAAAGGTAACAGGTTTATGTATTTAAGTCCCTGGACATTTGTTCCTGAGATTAAAAAGGAAAAGAAACTGTAACCCCTTTGTTATAGTTAACATAGTCGGCTAAAGAGGAAATTTCTTACAATAATTGAAACATAGCTTCCAATGTAATAGATGTTCATATAGCTTGGAGAATCTGTATAGGTAACAACAAATATACATATATAGTCCAATTTTGATATTCGTTCAAACTTCCATTTGGTAATTGTACAATTTAAACATTCCTTAATATCATTCAAAGATCGATCTGTTAATTGTTTTCTATTGTAGACCATAGATTATATCACACGGATAGGAAACTTTCACACTTTCATCAAAAACAATACATACAACATTTTTCTTAGCTCTACTCAAGAAACGTGCATACATTTATCAATGGTTAGCACATACAACAGTCGTCCTTGACTCTACTCATTGCATAATTCAATTGTAAAGGCCTAATCAATAATTCATTTCCTTCTACCCAACAAGAATATGTATTCTATCAATCATTCATCCATAGAACATTTAACTCGAACTAAGTAAATACATTCTACCAATTATTAATCAATAGACAGATCAATCAGGGAAGAGTAGAAGAACATATATGAACAAATTGTTGGGACAACAAATGGAACAACCAAGTTCCACCCAACCATAGAACAAAACAACCAAACTACTTTTTTCGTTCACCCCCTATCCTAACCATGAATTTGTGAGGGTGAAACTCAAACTCCTCTTTCTCTACCGTCCTCTTTCATATCCCAATTCTCATTGCCTCACACTAAAAAATAGTGCTCATAACAACATGTCTGTCTTTCTTCAGATCGAAAGTTCTCCTTGCCTCACACTCATAATTAGTTCTCGTAACAACAAATCTATCTTTTCCCCAACATACTTGGTAGTGTCCTACCTCCTCCCATATGTTATATATGCAAAAGCATCTTATGCCTAGGTCTTTTCCCCTTGGGAATTTTCGTAGCTTCACAAATCCCTAACTTTCAGGGGCTACCAATGGCCAAATTCCAAATTTTCCACTTGTAAAATTCAGCCCATAGGTAATTCAAGCATGTTCCACACTCATGGAGTCATGGTCAGCTGATTTCAACCTGGATGTTCCATTTGTCTCTCAGCAATAAATATATAAATTATTTGTCTCTTACAAGTGTCATAGTCAAAGAGTTAGTTGGGAAAATCAAATTTTTGTCAAACCAGTCACAATAATTAATTACAATTAACTAAATTCCCAATTCGGAATTGCCATAAATGACAATAAATTTCCAAATTCAAATTTGCCAAAAACGGAAATAAATTCCTAAGTATTTTAAGTCTCCCAATATATTTTGTTTTTGGGGATATTACGTCATTTTCCCCTTCAGTACAACACTGTCCTCAGTGTTCATTCCATTCTACGAATAGGGTTGGATAAGATGTTTGCAAATCTTCCTCCAATTCGAAAGTAGCCTCCTCAGGACTAAAGTTCTTCCATTACACTTTTACCTGGGCGACGACTCTGTTCTGTAGTGATATTTCTCTCTTGTCCAGAATGCGCAAAGGTTCTACTTGGATCTTTCCTTCTAGTTCCACCTACACCATGTTCCAATCGATCATGTGAGTAGGATCATGAACAAAATTTTTTAATAAAGAAACATGAAATACATTATGAATTTTCAGATTTGCAAGAAGTGCAAGTTGATAGGCCACGGGTCGAATTCAAGCTAATATCTCGAAAGGGCCACAAAACATGGGTGCCAACTTGGCACATATTCCTTGCTTTAATGAACTTCTTTTTTTTTTACTTTTAAATACACATGGTCTCCAACTCGAAATTCTTCGGATCTTCTTTTCAGGTCCGCGTAACTTTTCTGTCAGTCTTGTGCCTCTTTTAAATTTTGTTGTACTTTTTTTACCATACTCTCCATTTCCTGGAGCATTTCTGGTCCCACCATGAGTCTGCCAACTAGGTTATCCCAACTAATCAGAGTTGTACACTTTATGTCGTACAATACTTCGAAGGGGCTCATCTTAGACGACATCTGGTAACTGTTATTGTATGAAAATTCCACCAAGTGTAGGTAGTCTTCCCACTTACTTGGTTTCGTCCTTACATACATTCATAACATATCTTCTACAATTTGGTTTGTTCGTTCAATCTGTCCATTCATTTTTGGATGATAGCTTGTGCTGAAATTCAAGTTAGTATTCAACCCCACAACAATTCTTTCTAAAATGTAGATGTAAATTTTACGTCTCTATCCGAAATCACCATTTTTGGAATACCATGCATTCTAAAAATTTATTTCATGAATATTTCAACGATGTTAATAGATTTAAAAGTAGACTTTACAGGAATAAAGTGTGCAGACTTACTAATCTTACTAAGGTGTGTAGATTACGACCATAATTGAATCATTTTGTTTTTGAGTTCTAGGAAAAACTGTAATAAAATCCAGTGATATAGTCTCCCATTTCCATTCCAACAAAGGTAGAGGCTGCAACAGGCTGGTTGGATGTTGGTATTCAACTTTCACATGTTGAAAATCTTGGTACTTAGATAAGTATTCTCTTGTCTCTCCTTTCATATTAGGCCAATAAAATAGCTTCCATAGTGTTGTTACCGTTTTCTGGTATCCGGGATGACCAAAATATGGTTTCTTGTGTACTTCGTCCAAAATAGTTGACTTTAATTCAACAAATTCTGGTATGTATAATCTTTTTTTAAATCTTAGAAGGCCATTTCTGTCCAAACATAGATTTGTTTTCTCTAAATTTTCCGCATTATTTCATAAATCTTCCACTGTATTAATGTAATTTTCATCATTATTACTTGCAAACCTTATCCTCTGCTAAAGATCGCTTTCATCCCTGCTAATGTTTATTTCAAACAAGCCATGAATTCTTCTACTTAAAGCATGAACCACCTTATTTTCCTTACCCTTGATGTGTCTTACCTCGAAGTCAAATTCGCTCAAGAAGGTCAACCACCTTTGTTGCCTTGCGTTGAGGTCTGGTTGAGTAAACAAAAATTTCACACCACTATTATTAGTCAAAAAAATAAATCTTCTACCCATTATATAGTGTCTCCACATCTTTAAAGCATGTATTACAACTGCTAAATCTAAGTCATGAGTGACAAAGTTTCGTTCATGCTATTTTAGTTTTCGGGAATCATAGCAAATAATGTGTCCTTCTTGAGTTAGGACACCTACCAAAACTTCTTTACTTGCATCCAGAAAGACTATGAAGTATTTGTCCGTATCTGGTACCTTTAAAATGGGTGTGGTTGTTAACAATTCCTTTAACTTACTCAAACTGTTTTGACATTTTTGTGACCACTTAAAATCGGTTCCCTTCGTTTTTAATGATGTCATAGGGTATGCAATCTTGGAGAATCCCTCTATAAATCTACAGTAATATCTAGTGATTCCCATGAATGACCGGATATCTGCTACGTCCTTAGGGATCGACCATTCCATGATGACTCTTCTTTTCTCAGGTTCAATGGAAATAACTTCTTCAGAAATTACATGTCCTAGGTACTGTATTTTATTTTGATAAAAGTCACACTTGTCGAATTTAGCATACAGTTTGTGTTTTCTTAAAGTTTGCAGTACTATCCTTAGGTGTTCTTCTTTTGTTTTAGAATACACTAGCATATCGTCAATAATTACCAAAAAAAACATATCCAAGTACTGACTGAAAATGTTGTTCATTAGACACATAAATGTCATTGGTGCGTTAGTGAGCCCAAACAATATAACAACAAATTCGTAATGTCCATATCTCGCTCTGAATGTTTTTTTACTTATGTCCTCATCTTTTATTCTAACCTGATGATAACCAGATCTTAAATCCAATTTAGAAAAAATATTTTCTCCACCTACTTGATCGAACAGATCATTGATTCTAGGTAAGGGGTATTTGTTCTTAACAATCATTTTGTTTAATTGTCTATAATCAATGCATAATCTTAGAGTTATGTATTTCTTTTTAACAAAAAGGACTATTGCTCCCCATGGTGAGACACTTGGACGAATGTATTCCTTGTCCAACAGTTCTTGTATTTGGATCTTTAATTATGTTAACTCGGGTAAACTCATTCGGTAGGGTGCCTTAGATATAGGAGCCGAACCAGGAAGTAGGTCGATAGAAAAGTCTATCTCCCTGTTGGGTGGAATTTAGGTATCTCATTAACATACACATCTCTAAAATCATGCAAGACGACAAAATACTCTAAGTTAGGTTTGTATTCTTTTTCCAATAGTTTTTTCACTTGGATAGCATAAATCTGACAACGTTTTCTCATGCACTTATTGAATTGCATTGCTAAAATATGTCTAATTGAGACTGGTTTTTGTATTCCTTCTATTGTCCTAACAATGTTGTTTTCATCTTTATACTTGAGTGATTTTTCATAACAATCTAAAACTGCTTTATGCCTTTCTAACCAGTCCGTCCCGATAATTATATCATAAGACCTTAACAATATAATATTCATATTTCCTTGTGTTTTGATCACCTAAACTGATCTCACAGTCGAAAATAAAATCAGATACTTTTCTTTTTGTTCCTATTGCTAGTTGTACTAGCCAAGATTTCACATGTCTTGTTTTCTTAAGTTTATTTGAATCCACTATACTAGGAGAAATATAACTCAAAGTAGCTCCTGGATCAATTAAAATAGAAACACAAGTATTGTTAACTTTACCTTCAACTTCCACTACACTGGACTGGTGATCATCTTTTCAGCCGTCCATGACTGCATTGATCCTATGTAAGATTTTTCCCACATCTCCCACTGTAGAGGCTTTCTGTAGGTTGTGAACCATGGTCCTGGATCCATAAGTTAAACATGGGTAGTTCCTCCTTAAGTGAGGTTCTCCACATTCCCAACATTTTAACGGTTCTCTGGGGATATCCCCAAACTTTTTTGTTCCCAGATTAATTGGTTTACCACCTCCTGGAGTATTCTGGTTATTGGAGTGACAATATTTCCTTGGAAAACACTTTAATGCATTTTGGAAAGGGGTTGGTTGATATCCCTTCTTCTGTTGGTTCATTCGGTCTTATTTCAGGTCTTTCCAATCCTTGGGAAATTTTGACCGTTGTTTGTATTAGTCGTAACACATTCGAGGCTTCCTGAAAACTTCACTTAAGGACTTGGGGTTATCGAATTTGATTCTGTCCTTATAGGACTGTGGTAAACAGTTTAGAAACCACTGGATTTTCACTTTGTCCTCTCGTATATAATGCACAAACCTTAATAATTCCATGAATTTGGTTATCAGGTCATCCATAGTCATTTGACCGAGTCGTAGTTCATAAAACGCATTGGTTTTTCTTTCATAGTAAATTTCATATAAATATTGTTTCTTAAATAATTTCTTAAAATATGACCACTCCATCTATTTTTCCTTTAGGCCCTTGGCCAGATTCAGGTCCTACATCCATATTCTTGCCTTTCCTTTTAGATTATATATGGTCATTCTGACCTTCATATTGTTGGAATAGTTGTAGATTTGGAAATAATGTTTTATGTCTAGTAACCATGCCTCAACCTCCTCTCTTATCTTGGATTCCCCATTAAAGGTGGACTGGTTAATTTTCTTAAAATCTCCCTCAAGATGGTCCACCTGTTTCCTTTTTCTTCCAATGTTTTTTTTATCTTCTGTTGATGGTGTACCTTCGGAAGAGCTATCCCCTTTTTCTCCTTCAGGACCAGAATTTTTGGAGGCCCTTTTACTGACCTCTTCTTCCTCATTATTTTCCTTTGGTCTCTTCTTTGTTAATATGTTACACAACAATACTTCATTTATTTACTGTTGTTCTTGTTGTGCCTTTTTCATCTTTTCATAGTCTTATTTGAAAACATGTAGTTCCATAATGAGATTCCTCATGGTTTCCAGAACCTCGATAGGTGAACTTTTGTCACTGTTCAGCCTAGGATCTTCAGGAGGTCTTTGTTCAGGATTCTCCTAGAGTCTGATCTCGACTTCATTCTGTGCTGCCATGATCACAACAGAAATAAAGTTTTTATGTTTGTAACAGTAATTTCTTTTGTTAGTTTTTTCATAAAACATAAAACATGTGTTAAGCAAACATTTTTAGCCCTGTCTAAGCTCCAAGTGTTGTAACCATTTCTCTGATACCATATGTAATGTTCCCCAAATTTACCAAAAAAAAAAAAAAAAAAAGATCTTAGGGACATTAAATCTCTTTCTCTTCGAACAACTTATCTTGAAAGACCTACCGTTATTATAAGTAGGTATTTATCATCACTATTTACTTTTTCAAGGTTTATGTTTCTAGTTATTGACACAAATTAACTATCATTATAACATATTTTATCTATCGTTCTTTCCTACTGCAGAGTAGTCATATACCTAAAGGGTCAAGGTAACTTTGTTGTACCCCATCCTCTAATATTCCCAACATATCTAACACAAGTGTAATGGTTATTAAAGTACCACTAATCATTATGATATTTTCCCAATATCTATATATAAATATATACACATATTAATGTTATATTTACAGAGGAAGAACCTCACTCGAATTACATAATATCCTTAAGCGTAGAAAGTAGTCATGTCATACAGGTCTAAATGATGTGGAGTCCAAATCGTATAATTGTGTTCTTAAATAAAATAAGTTTCAGTGCATCTATCACAGACTTGAAACCTTCTCACTCTACGCACTCTGGGCGCTTCTAAGTTTACAAGAGCTAACTTCTCTTCAGTAGCCCCTTCATTCATATGACCTTCTTTCCTTTTCCACACGTCTCCCCAGACTCCCTCGATATGTCGACATGTAGCTCCCCTCTGGATAAATGACTATCGTTGACTCCACCTTTCCGGCCTCTGGGAGTTTCAACTCTCAACTCTACTCTTCTCTACAAGACGATCTCCTGGAGTGGAAGATCTATTACTACCTGTCCCTTTGAATCCACGGCTAGGGTCTCCTCTACGGATATGGCCTTTGGGGATCTCAAATCTCAAGTCCATTTTTCCTTCTCCTTAAATTACGAGGAATATTGCCACATGTCCACTTAAATCGAACAACCTAGAATTGCTTCAGGTATTTTCTTTGAGTCCATAGATCTTCACCATGTCTCCTCTATGGATTTGACGTCTCAAATTCACTTTGAGTGATCTAATGGCTCAGATATGTTCCACTTCTCTAGACTTCTGAGATCTCAAATCTCAATCTCTTGCCCTTGCTAACTGGGTATATCCTAGAGTTCTAGATCTGGCACCACATTCCCTCTTTGACATCAACGGTTCTCTTTGTTTCCGGGACTCCGGCCTTTGACGATTTCAAGTTTCAACAACCATGAGTCTCCAGAGTGAATCCTTCTGGATTCCACGATATGGTGTCACCTATCCAACTTAGATCGATGGCTAACGTTCAGTACGGTTGTTCGGGCTTAAGCTGTTTCATTTATCAAACTAAAAAATCCAGGGTAACTCTCTCTGGAGTTCTCGATATGGTGACAAGTGTCCCCTCACAGATCATTGACTCTCAGCTCTTCGAATCCCTGGGCTACGACTATTTTAATGCTTCAACTTCCGCCTCCTTCTCGATTTCCTGACCCATTGACATGTATCCTTCCTAGATCCAATGGTTCAGAATATCTTTTTGCAAATCGAGATTTCATGACTTTTGATTTCCAGGTTAACACTTCCTCCACATTCCCGACTTTTGAAATGCTGACATTTCAGAATGCCCAAATATGACAGCTCGCTCTTCTCTAGATCTAATGATCCAGATCTTCCCTTCGCGCATTGGGATTTTGCATTTTGTGATGTTGGATGGGTGCTCACTTCCCTGCTTCCGATCCCCGATACCACGAAATTCTCCCTGAACAATCGACGGTCCAGATCTCTCCTTGATTATAAGCTCAGATCAAATCGCGATTTCGTGTTTCGTGAATCCTCCCAACTCTGCATTTTGACCTATTCCCCCTGCGAATCAGTGAAATGTTGATCTCTTGCCATGTGTCTCCTTTCGATGGATGGTCCCGATGATTTCATGATTTTTCATTTCGGAGTTTCACAGATTTCACTTTGCTTCCTCCAAATCTTCTAATTTGTGAAACTCCGATACTTCCTCACAACTAACTAGTGTGCTAGTTTTCTGAGATCTAACGACTTGAAAGATCGGCTTGTCCTGGATGGATCTTAAACCTTGATCTTCCTTTGATTATCTAACGACCCAAATTCTATTGAAAAAGATACAGATATACCCTAGCATACTATTTTCTTGGTAGTTTTTATACTAGGTTCCTATAGACAGTTGGTTAAATTTATCTTCAATTCTAAAATAAAGGATAGAGGGGGAAATCCCCACTGGAGATGATTTTCCCGAATCAATAGTTATGATCACAAATGTTATGTAGAGTTTGAAGACTCTCTTAAATAAGGTACCAACTCTCTAAAAGGTAACAGGTTTATGTATTTAAGTCCCTTGACATTTGTTCCTCAGATTAGAAAGGAAAAGAAGCTATAACCCCTTTGTTATAGTTAACATAGTTGGCTAAAGAGAAAATTGCTTACAATAATCGAAACATAGCTTCATGTGTAATAGATGTTCATATAGATCAGAGAATTCGTATAGGTAACAACACATATACATATATAGTCCAATTTTGATATTCTTTCGAAATTCCATTTGGTAATTGTACAATTTAAACATTCCTTAATATCAGTCATAGATTGATATGTTAATTGTTTTCTATTGTAGACCATAGATTATATCACAGGGATAAGAAAATTTCACACTTTCGTGAACAACAATACATACATCAATTTTCTTAGCTCTACTCAAGAAACTCCCATACATTTATCAATGGTTAGCACATATAGCAGTCGTCCTTGACTCTACTCAATGCATAATTCAATTGTAAAGGCCTAATCAATAATTCATTTCCTTATACCCAACAAGAAAATGTATTCTATCAGTCATTCATCCATAGAACATTTAACTAGAACTAAATAAATGCATTCCACCAATTGTTAATCAACAAAATGATCAACAAGGGAAGAGTAGAAGAAAATATGAACAAATTGTTGGGACGACAAATGGAACAACCAAGTTCCACCCAACCATAGAATAAAACATCCAAATTACTTATTTTGTTCACCCCCTAGCATGACCATGTCTCCATGAGGGAGAACCTCCAACTCCTCTTTCTCTGCTGTCATCTTTCAGATCCCAATTCTCCTTGCCTCACACTCATAAATAGTGCTCATAATAGCAAGTCCGTATTTCTTCAGATCATAATTTCTCCATGCCTCACACTCAGAATTAGTGCTCGTAACAACAAGTCTGTCTTTTCCCCAACATACTAGACATCGTTCTGCCTCCTCCCATATGCTATATATGTAAAAGAATCTTGTTCCTAGGTCTTTTCCCCTTGGGAATTTTCGTATCTTTACAAATCCCTGATTTTCAAGGGCTGCTAATGGCCAAATTCTAGATTTTCCACTTGTAAATTTCATCCCTGAGGTAATTCAAGCCTATTCCCCACACATGGAGTCATGGTAAACTGATTTCAAATTGGCTATTCCATTTGTCTCTCAGCAATCAATATATAAATTATTTGTCACTTACAAGTGTCATAGTCAAAGAGTTAGTTGGGAAAATCAAATACTTTCCCAACAAGTCACAATAATTAATTACAATTAACTAAATTCCCAATTCGGAATTTCCATAAATGACAATAATTTTCCAAAAACGGAAATAATTTTCTAAGTATTTTCAATCTTCCAAAATAATTTATTTTTGGATATATTACACTATTATCATGATATTTTTATGCCAGGCTCTTGTAGATAGCTGGTTACTTGTACCTTCAATTTTTAAAGAAAATGACAAAGGGGAAATCTTATATTGAATATGATTTCACTATTAAAGCTTATGATCACGTGTTATGTAAAATTTGAAGATTCGTTGTACGTGTTGTCCGACTCTATAATAGGTAGTAGGATTTGTATTTATGTCCCTGAACATTTGCTTCTGGTTATTTTAAAATGTAGAGTGGACTATAACTATCTGCTCCATTAACATACCAAGACTTAGGTGCATGGTTAATTCCATCTAAAGTTGTCTTCAACCTATTGACAATATGTTCTTGAACCTTCTTTACAAATCCCTCTGGTTGAACAAGATAAGCCTCTTATTTTGATTTTCCATTGAGAAATGATGACTTGACATCCAAATGATGTAGTTTCCAATTATACTTAGTAGTGAATGCAATCATTAATCTAATGGTATTCATTTTTTATACACGTGAAAAAGTGTCTTCATAGTCTATCCATTATTTCTTTGAATAACCCTTGCCAATCGATGTAGCTTTGTATTTTTATATATTTCCATCATCATTAAATTTATACTTGGACAACCATTTTGAACCTATGGAGCTTTTGTTCTCGAAAAGTTTTTTCAATTCCCATGTTTCATTTTTTATTATAGATTCATATTCTTCTTTCATGGCATCCATCCATTCTTTATGTTCTTTATCTTTCTCATAATTTAAAGGTTCCACTACATTCATACTTAATTCATTAAAGCATAAGCTTTATACCTGATAGGGGTCTTATATTGTCTTGTAGTTCTCCTTAGTTCTTCATTTCTTTGTGGAGTTCCTCCACCTATTCTAGGCATGGTATGGATACTTGTAGGGTCCATGATGCTTGAAGCTTCACCTTGAATTTGTCCATATTATCCTTCGAAACTTTCATCGTTTTTTTTAGGTATATGCCATACATAATAACCATCATCTTTGGGTACTTCATCTGTATTTTCATGAAACAACACATCTCTACTTGCAAATACCTTATGAGTTCTAGGATCAAACATTTGATAGTATTTTTTATCTATACAATAACCAATAAATATGCGTTTGATTTCCTTGGAATCAAGATTTATTCTATCTTCTTTAATATGAACAAATTATTTTCTCCCAAAAATTCTCAAGAGACTCTCTTCTGGTTTATATCCATAAAAAGATTTAAAATGTGTTATATGTTCTAAACATTTTGTAGGACTTCTATTTTTCAGATACTTAACATTTCTTATTTCTTTAACCCAAAAACCATTAGAAATATTTTTCCCTTTAATCATACGGCGAGCAAATTCTATCTTTCCTCTTAGCTACTCCATTTTGTTGAGGAGTATGTGGAATTGTAAAATGTTGTTGAATCCAATTTTTTTTACAATACCTGATGAATGCCTCTGATGTGTACTCTCCTCCTTGATATGACCCGAGAATCTTTATGTACCTTCCTATTTAATTTTCAACAATATTCGTGAATTCTTTAAAATATTCAAGGGCATCACTTATCTTTCTAATAAAATAGACTCAAGTGTATCTAGTTCTAGTTTGCATGGGTCCAAAAACATGAGTATGCATGGGTCCACAAACATCAGTATGCACTAGATCAATAATTTCTTGGTTATTTTTATTTGTATGTGTAGGAAACTCTTCCCTATGTTTTTTACCTAATACACATCCTTCACATTGAACATGTTCATTCTTAAGAATTGGGAAACCCGTCACCATTTCTTTCTTCTAAATCAACATAATATCATTATGGTTTAGATGTCCATAGCTTTAATTCCATAATTATTTTGTTGATATAGTTGTTGATGTCAATGTTTGATGATTCGTCCTTTTAACATCAAGATTATACAATCCACTAACCATGGATCCTCTTGCAATGATTTTGTAGTGATCATGTATGTCCTTCACAACACACTTTGACTTAACAAATTCAACTTTCAGATCCTGAAATGCAATGTGGAGACTGAAATTAAATTCTTCTTTATTCTTGGCACATACATGAAATTATGGATTTGTTTCACCTTACCACTAGGCAAGGTCACACTTACATATACATACCCTTTAATTTCATGCGATACATCATCTTGTAGATAAATATGAGCACTATTACTATTTTCATGATATGTATCAAACCAATTCTTATTACACGACATATGAATTGAAGCACGAGAATCAATAAACCGTATATTAACATCATCAACTTATGCTCATAAAGTAACATTAGAAATAAACAACTTAAGGTTTTTGAAATCATCACCTATTGCGGAACATTTATCAACAAAATTTACTGAATGCTTGTTATATTTGGACTCATTAAACTTCCTTCTCCTACAAAATTTAGCATTATGTCCAAACTTACCATAGTAGAAGCATTTTTCATTCTTCTTCACATTTTTATTTGTGCTTGGTTGTGCCTTGAGTTGATTTTGTTTTGTGTGTGATTTTACTTCTTTATTACTTTCCCATGGATTTCCTTTGTATGGTTGTTTTCATTTTGCTACCAATTCCAAATTTGATCTATGATATCTTCTACTGAGATTATTTCTCCATTCTTCCTCTTGCATAAGAATACCTGCCAATTCATCACAGTGGAGGCCTTTTCCCTAGCTCCAAGACCAGTGATAGACATTTGATATTCATCCAACACGATAGTTAAATTTATAGTGATGAGGTGAGTAATAGAAATGTTCTCACCAATATCACCAAGATTATCTTTCAGGTCTTTGATTCTAGAAAGGAAATTATTGATATTTTCATTATTTTCCATCTTAATTGAATGAATCTTACTTTGTAAAAACAACACACAATTTTTTTTTGTCATCTCATACAAACCTTTGAATGTCTCCCAAGTTTTGTGGGACATTTTGCATTCCCTGATGTGCATAATGATATTGTCCTTGACGGATATTCTCAATCTAATCTGAATCTTGGGGGATGAAATCTAGATGGCTTGAATGCTGAGAGAGGAGGATCTTAGACATGTCAATATTGCATGAAAAGAAGCATGGACAAAAAAAACCATGTAAATGAAGTACCTGAGAGGTGAGGCTCAAAGATGAGCATCACCTACAAAAATAATTACCAGTAAATCACTGAGAGCTAATTAATATCACAATGAACAATAAAAAATATGAGAGAAACCAAAATGAGTAACTTGATATTATGAGAAGGCATGCTAGGCCTTTATATAGCATTACAAAATGGTCCATTGGAAAAAGTAAAAAATAGCTCATTAAATGAGTCTCTATTATTAGTATAATAGCTCTAACTACCCAACTAACAAAGTAGTGAAAAATAAAACCCGATACAATAATGGAAAGAGATCATTAAATGATTCTCTATTATTATAATAATAGATATAACTATTTTGCTAACTAATTAGTGGAAAATAAAACCCAATACAATAATGGAGAGGTGGGACTCTCTTTGACCCATATGGGAAACTTGTTAGCCCAATTAATTAATCAGGAGGTGGGCATCTCCTTGATCCACATTGGCAATCTATTAGATTTATAGATTTATGACTGTTGCATCCGAATTTAGACCATATACCCCCTTAAAATATGGATCATTCATTCCCCCTTAGAAAATTATGGTCCCCATCATTTCACCCATGCTAAAAAGAGAAACCCCGTTATCATACCATTATGATTACAATGTGAAAATATCTAATGAAGAGAAGTTTTTTTTTTGGTTGACCCATAGCTTTAGGTTTGTGGTTGACCCATAACCTAGTTGAAAATGGCATTGTACATGGGTATAAAAATAAATAAATTTTAATAAAATCCCAAATTAAAAAAAACTAATATGGAAAAATCGTGACTTTGGAAGCTGTGAAGATCCTTTTGTAAATTGATTCAGAACTTATACTATAGGTGATGAGATCCAATTCTGTCGAAGACCCATTCAATATACTAAAGAGATATTTCCACCAATATATGGAACTTTTTTTGAGGTGGCTCATGGAGTGAGAAAAACTAGACAAAATGTGAAGGGCGTGCGGCCACGCTGGTTACAAACATGTGCTTTTAAAACAAAGATATCTCATAAACCGAATGCGAAAATGTAATTCCGTGCAATACCCATTTGATATATTGAAGAGAAATTTCCAAAAATATGTGGAACTCCTTATGTAGTTTATTGAGTATTGAAAAAAATACCTTTGGATATGGTGGTATGCGTGGTCTCCTTGGTTCAAATAAGTGTTGATATTCAATCAATGATCTCTCTGAAACGAGGAAGCCAAATGCGATTCCGTGAAATACCCATTTGAAATATTGAAGATATATTTGCATCCATATTTGGAAATCATTATGTAGTTTCATGATAAGGGATAAATATACCATTTAAGATGGTGGTACGTGTGGCCTCCTTGGGTAAAATACATGCTGAGATTCAATCGATGGTATGTTTTAAACCAGGAAGCCAAATGTGATTCTGTGAAATATACATTTGAGATATTGAAGAGATATTTTTGATGAGATATGGTATAGCCTTTGATATGTTGTGCAGAGGGCCACAAGGGATGACAAGGGTTTGTAGAGAAACATGGATTGTTGTCGATATTGTGGAACCTCCGTGGGTAGCAAGGACACCCTACAATTTTTTTGAAAATGTTGCATACCAATGGATGTAGTGGATCCATGTATAGATGTATTGAATCCATGTATAGATGTAGTGAATCCATGTATGGTTCTCCCTGTAATGGTGAATGAATATCCAACTATAAAAAAGATCCCTGTAGTGCCTTTGGAAACTGTGATGCTTACATTGTATGGGCCGATAAATGTATTTCGATAGTACCAAAAGTAGGTTGGTGACTGCTGCAAATGTTTGAACCCACAACATGCTTCAAACCATTATTTAGATGGAGAACATACCCTCTCTGATACTACTAATCTAAATTTCGTGGGATGAGATCTGGATTGCTTGAATTTCAAGAGAGGAGGAGCTTAGACATGCCAATATTGCATGAAAAGAAGCATGGACAAAAAAAAACATGTAAATGAAGTACTTGGGAGGTGAGGCTCAAAGATGAGCCTTACTTCTAAAACTAATTACTAGTAAATCACTCAGAGCTAATTAATCTCAAAATGAGAAATAAAAAATATGAGAGAAGCCAACATGAATAACTTGATATTATGATAAGGTTTTCTAGGCCTTTATATAGCATTACAAAATGGTCCATTGGACAAAGTAAAAAATATATTATTAAATGAGCCTATGTTATTAGTATAATATATCTAAATACCGAGCTAACTAAGAAATGGAAAATAAAACCTCATACAATAATGGAAAGAGCTCATTAAATGAGTCTTTATTATTATAAAAATAGATCTAACTACCCATATAACTAATTAGTGGAAAATAAAACCAAATACAATAATGGAGAGGTGGGACTCTCTTTGACCCATATGGGAAACCTGTTAGCCTAATTAATTAACGAGGAGGTGGGCATCTCCTTGATCCACATGGGAAATCTATTAGATTTTAGATTTATGACTTTTGCATCCGAATTTAGACCATATACCCCATTAAAATATAGATCATTTGATTTAATAGTAATTAGTTTTAGAGGTGAGGCTCATCTTTGAGCCTCACCTCCCAAGTACTTCATTTATATATATATATATATATATATATATATATATATATATATATATATTGAGAGAATCCAAAATGAGTAACTTTATATTATGAGAAGGCTTGCTAGGCCTTATATAGCATTACAAAATGGTCCATTGGACAAGTTGAAAAAGATCTCATTAAATGAGTCTCTATTATTAGTATAATAGATCTAACTACCTAGCTAACTAAGTAGTGGAAAATAAAAACCGATACAATAATGGAAAGATCTCATTAAATGAGTCTCTATTATTATAATAATAGATCTAACTATCTAATTAAATAATTAGTGGAAAATGAAACCCAATACAATAATGGACAGGTCAGACTCTCTTTGACCCATATGGGCAACTTGTTATCCCAATTACTTAATGAGGAGGTGGGCATCTCCTTGATCCACATTGGAAATCTATCAGCTTTATAGAGTTATGACTTTTTCATCTGAATTTAGACCATATACCCCCTTAAAATCCAGATCAACACCTTCGCCTTAATCTCTCACTTTTCCTAGTCCTGAACTGAGGCTCCGGGGGTGACTAGTTTGGATTCATATCCACATATGGTTAAACAAACATTGTAGGATTCCATCAATGTCTACAACTTGAAATTCCAGTTTTCATAATTTTCTCCATCTAGCTTAGTTGACTCATTTAAATAGGAATCCATTAATGGATTCACCATCTTCAAAGAAAAATATTTTCACAAGTGAAAATTGAACTACACATTTTTGTAAATTAAATTTCCTTCAAAGAAATGATGTCAAAGAGTGTCTTCCTTACTAGATGCACTCTCTTGAAGACAACGATTTTGTCTTGGAAGACTTCTTTCCTAGGAATCTTTGCAAGGCTCCCTATTTAACAATAACGACTTACTTTACTACTTTTGTATCATGTGGTTGTACTCCTCCACAATAGAGACTCCTCCAACTTTGGAAGCACCCGAAATCAAAATTGTGACAACCAATAACGATTAAAATAGTGGCAAGTAATCAATACTTTCATACAGAACTATAGAGGCTCATAAAGAGAAAGACACACAATAGCCACAGTGGAGGGACTATCGGTGCTTAGCAACTTATTTTTATGCTCATACAACACATGAAAATCTACTCTTCCCTGCGGTAAATTTTTCTCCGAAAATGGATAGATCAAACTCTTCCACACAACATGAAAAAACAAGAAGTTATGAAGCCCTCTCATTCGTCCCTATCCCCTCTTTTTGTGATATGATACCATAAGAGAGGTCAAATATCTCAAACACAAGACAAACACACATGAAAAGATTATTTTTTGCATTATAGAAGGAAGTATTTATAAAAAATAGAGTCGAATTTCACCCTTGATCTCATTCAATATCAATATATCAAATTACTCATGTTAAATATAATGAACCAACGTAATCTTATCCTATCTTCTTGAGCTAAGTTGTCAAAGACTTCATTGACTTAGTGTGCAACTTAAATATAGCTCGTATGTGCTAGCATCCTTAATTAACACTAAAAATTTTAAACGAGTGGAGCATCGACATCAAGTGGGCCTTGGATGAATTCAATATGTATATGACCCTTTTGGGCAGCAACTCCGCTAGAGTTTTCTCAAACATGAAAGAGTCATCCTACGGAATCAGGAAATATCCCAGCTACTCCACAGAGCACTAGTCTAGTTTTGGTGGATCCTCATGGTTGTATAAGGTTTGGATGGAAAAACCTGAAAAGTATAAATTTTGAAAAACATATTGGAAAAACAAGAAAGCTAACAATGGTTCCTAGTTGATCCCTAGCTCTACCAGATGCTTTTTTCTTCAAGCTTCATATGACTGAAAACCAAATTGAGTATTTTATTAGACTGCAAGCAATTGAATTGCACAAACCTAGAATATTGGTCTATTAGATATTTTATAACCTCATCAATGAACACACTGTAACGACACCCATCATTATGACCACATGCGACGCAAGCAAGTGCAAATTTTTTTTTTTTTTTTTTAAGAAGGAAGGCAATCAATGACCACAATTAATCAACACAACTTGACGATGAACAAAAATTACACCTTCAGGAAACAGACAACAACGACCCAATGTACTAGTACATCATGCAACTGGTTGAAATAAGCATTAATCAACATGCAGATAAACTCGACTACCTTCCTGAGACAATCAAGACAATGCCTACGAGCTAAAGGACAACATCAACAACCCCACACATATGATTCGATGACCAATAACTAGAAACTTCCCGGCGAGCAAGAGACGAACACAAAAGTTACAAAACAAGTACCACCATAAAAACAACAGTCATCAACCACATCGAGTGGCGCATGATCCTAAGTCGGGTTATCATGTGTGCTTCTTGATCCATGCGTGCAAGGATCCAATATCAAGAAATCATGTTTCCACAGTGCAATGGGTGCACTAGGGACTCATGCGCAACATAAATAATTCCAACCCTTCATCCCAACATAAAATCCAACATTGCAACAACACTTCAAAAATGAATTCAATAATTCAATAGTTCCTTATCTAGTTCCTTGATGGGAGAACATTTAGGGCTGCTATAAGGTGATAATCCCAGTACTTGTAATCAAAACAATTAAGATTAACGTAAGACAAAAACTATTATAGGCGTTCAATGCATTAAACATTTTTAACCATTGATCTAAATGAAAAGAGGTTGTTAATCTAATCAAAGGGGTAGATGCCCTACTCATAATTAAATCATCAATAACCAAATTATGTCGCCATTGAAAGTGAAACTATTAGGAAAATGTAAAACTAATCAACAATTAAAACAACTACGCATTATTAGACCGTGTCACCCTATCTAACTACCATTTAAAAGGGAACCAACAAAGTTGATGCCAAGGATACTAAACTGTTATAATCTAATCCTCATAATATTACTGTTATGCATTGATATTTCCCCTATTACAAAGGAGGTATTTAAGCTGAAGAAACAGTACAACTGTGAAAATTATTAAAAGTTGTTAATAAGAAGCAAGCGGTTAATAAGAACCATTAAATTGTTAACACAATTCGTTTTTAAAACTATTAAATACACATTAAAATAATTATACTCAAACAAAGAGTTCATTGTAGCTATTCTCCGATTCCAAATATGAGATAAGTATATATCGCTATCTTTTAAAACTTATTTCGCTATCTTTTAAAACTATAACTATATGAATTCGCTCTCTTATATCTGTATTTAAAACTGAAACTATATCGCTATATTATGAATTGCAATCCTATGAATTCACTATTTTCTGAATTCACTATTTAAAACTGAAATTATATCGCTATCTTATAGGAATATACTTGTTGTCTTTTAAATATAAATTGTTGTCTTTTAAATGTAAAACTATATATCTCTTTCTAACTTTAAATAATAATATCTACATCTCTTAGTTTAAAGAACACACGGTTATGACCAGTTAAGCAACCAAAAAGGGATTCACTGCCATTAAAAAGCGCAGTCAATTAGATACATCACTTGTCTAAAGGATATATCGTTTTCTAAAAAGGTTATTGTATTTTGATACATTTATGTCAACAACAAGTAAATATATCATTGTCTATGAGATAAATCTTGCAATACCCAAGATGTCTAGTATATAATACCCACACAGTCCATTAAATTGTTGTCCATTAAATCTATGATAATGTTGTCCATCAACATAAGATTTTGGGTCAATTGAATGCATGATCCCATATTTTATTTCTGGGGAGGACACATGGATGATTCATAACAAAAAATGCAAGATGAGTTTGCTTACACGCATAGATGAATTAAATGCAGAGATTAATCATTCAACAAAAATGCAGGGACTCAAGCCCCTGATTCGCTGAGTGGATACTGTGTAATTTCTATGTAGTATGCCAATAAATTCATGGTTGAATGTTGGGTAAAAATGACAAGAAAAACGTGGATGCATACTATGTAAAATTTGAATGAAAACATGGTTGACTACCGAGTAAAAATGTCAGGCAAAATGTGGATGCATACTGTGTAAAATGCCAATAAAAACTTTTTGAATTCTAGGTAAAAATGCCAATAAAAGCATGGATGCATACTGTGTAAAATGCCAATAAAAGCATGGATGCATATTGTGTAAAATGCCAATAAAAGCGTTTTTGAATGCTGGGTAAAATGCTAGTAAAAACGAAGATGCATACTGTGTAAAATGCCCATAAAAACGTTTTTGAATGTTGGGTAATAATGCCAATAAAAACGTGGATGTATACTATGTAAAATGCCAATAAAAATGTTTTTGAATGCTGGTTAAAAATGCAAATAAAAACGTGGATGCAAACTGTGTAAAATGCCAATAAAAACGTTTTTGAATGCTCGGTAAAATGCCAATAAAAATGTGGATGCATATTGTGTAAATTTCAATAAAAACATTTTTGAATGCTAGGTAAAATATATACAAGATCACAGTCATTCAATATATAACTTCGCTTCCATTTAAGGTAAAAAAAATCATTGTCATTCAATATAAAATTTAGTTGTCATTCAATAAAAATGGGGGGATTCACTACCATTCAAATGCAAACAAATCAACGCTATAACACTCAGTCATATATCACAGTGATGCTTTGGAAAAAATGATTTGGTGAAAATAATATGGGAAAAGTGATTTCTTCAAATTACTCCTTCAAAGATTAATCATTCAAACGCATAGATTAAACATCCCAAGAAACACAGAGTTGATCATTCAAGGAAATGCATAGGTGATCATTCAAAGGAAATGCAGAGATAATCATTCAAGGAAATGCAGAGATTTATAGATCATAGACAAATCAATATAAGACAAAGACTAATCAATCACAAGAAGGTGCAATGAATTGAGATTAATCAAAAAAGAAAAACATAGAGATAAGTAATGGTTGATAACTGGGAAAAATTTATCCTTTTAGAAGTAAGGTTTGATAACTGGGAGAAATTTATCCTTCAACTATTATTTGTGCACAAGAAAGCATGTCATTTGAATCTATAGGTATTTAAACAACGAAGTGACGACAGTCGATTTGGCTCCTAACCGACTGCCCATGCACAGACTAATAACTAAATGGATAAGGGAAAAACACAAATTTATTCATAGTAATCAATAAAACAAACACAGAGAAGTCATAACAATCATAGTTTGGGTTCGTCAAGGGAATCAATTCAAAATACAGAAAGCATAAGGTTGGGATGACTTTGAGTTATTGATTATAAAACACTGAATAACACATAATCTTTACACAATAGAAGTACAGTACAGAAAGCATGGGAACAATATTAAACTACCATTCAAAATATACACATTTTTATTGTAGCCAAATGTGAAAGCTCCTAGTCGTTGTCCCGTGCGTGCTCCATCTAGCTCTCGCTTGCAAACCGATGTGACCTCACAGGTACCTTCCAGCCAACACTAGGGGTACTCTTCTTCCCTCTGATCCCCCCAGCCGCAAATGGGACACAAAGAAAATACCAGAGAACTGCTAGCACCCAACTCACCTCGTAAGGTTAAGCTACCACTCATTACTCGAGCTGGGTATCCAATCTCCCACAAGAGAAGTTCAGTCTAGAAAAAAATTTAGCAGCGTAACGTTACCAAAAAATAAGAGATCCATACTCCCCCTCCTCCATACGTTTTATAGATTTTCAAGTAATTAGTTTCTCAAATTCTCATTAAATTCATTTTTCATTTAATTAATTAGGAAAAACCTTCCCTGTACACATGTCTCCCGATCCCCTAGATGCACTAGAAATTAATTTTATTAATTAATTAATTATTTCTATTTCCCTCACCCACCTAAAATCATTCCTAAAAACGCTCCTACGTGTCCCAAAATTGCTTTACACTTCTTAAATGAATTACACCTTACTTAATTCCTAGTTGAGTTCATAATTAGAAAGTTTCAAAGGCAAGATTCCTTACCAAGTTAGACATTCATCATTTTCTTTACATTTCCCCTTTTTCTTAAGTTTCCCCCTTTTTCTTTAAGTTTCCTATTTCTTTTAAGTTTCCCCCTTTTTCTCTTTTAACCAAAAATCAATTTATCAAGTGAAGATAAAACAACCATTTACCCTTTTTCTTCTTTAATTAAAAATTAATTTAGCAAATGTAGATGAAACAACCATTTACCCTCTTCTCTTTTTTTTTTTACAAAAATTAAATTAGCAAAAATAGATAAAAACAACCATTTCCCCTTTTTTAAATTTTAATTCTCCATTAAAATTTTGACTTTAATAAATAATTTGAATTTCTTACCCCCCTTCTTGTTACATGTTTATTTATTATTATTGTATTTATTTTTTTGACCACATGTTCTACTAGGACCTAGATTTTAATTTCACTAGGTTGAGCGACATTTTTATTAAGGAAAATTGTTTTTAAATCTTAATTATCACATCATTCATTTTAAGCCCGACTAGGTTTATTCACTTACTAGTTAAAATTGCAACGTTCCCTTCAGGATGCACCAGGTGATCCAAGGGTGTCACTCACCTCTTAATGTTTTCCTTGCACGATGTTCCCTTCAGAACGCACTACGTGCTCCAAGGGTTCCACTCGCCTCTTTCAGTTTTCCTTGTGAGATATTCCCTTCCAAATCCACTACGTACTCCAAGGGTTCCACTCGCCTCTTGATTGACTTGGTAGACATAAAAAAAACCTGGAGTCAATACTCCTCCAAGTTATCTTGTGGGAGACTAAGGGCCTCTAAGGAATAACACCCCTTCCATATTGCGTGCCCAATAGAATCATCATGAGCAACTTTCACAGTCTTCCCTCATGACATTGTGGGTCTTTTCGAACTAGGTAATCATTAACTTACAATTTGAGCCACAACGAGAGTGCTAGTAGGTTGTGGTAGGTTTTCTCCCACCCCTATCCCTCAAAGTATTTGGTTGTCGTGTGTGACCCCTCTACTCCACATGTGAGTCTAGTCAGCAAGCTATCATCAACCTGCATCAATCAATAAATCATTTCATCAATAACAATCAATCACCATAACATCTAATCATATGTACATATGTCACATCAATAATATTCAACCCAACATTCCACTCCCTGACTCGCTCCAAAGTCCAAGGGGTTTCATGGATGCCTCTACATCCTCGAGGTCCAAAGTTCTGCACAATCAGGAGAAGCTAGTCAATAGCACCTATCTATGTAATACAACCAAATAACATTTCATCAATCCATAATATCTCATAATCATAATCAAACGACCAATCGTATAATAATTCAGATCAATTGCAAGCAAGTGTCCTCAAAGAATAAGTTTGCTTAGTGCATGCAAGACCGAGATGTTACATACACCCCCTCTTGGTATAAACTTCGTCCTGAAGTTTCATAGTATATAAGTGCCAAAAGAAAATGTATCACAGTATCACAAGTCTACCTATCAAACAAAAATGGAAATTGTTGACGCATATCATATGCATCCTCCCAGGTCGCCGAGTGCAGACTATAGTTGTGCCACTGGACCTTGATCTGATCTATTGGTCGACGTTGTAGTTGTCGAATGCGATAGTCCAGGATGCAGATTGGCTTATCCATGAGCACACCCTCATTCGATACCAGCAAGGTACTCAATTCAAAAAATGTGTAGGATCACTAACATAATGTCTCAAACAAAGACATGAAAGAAACCATGCATACGCCTCAAGGATCAGGAAAGGCTAGTTAATAGGCTAGGACCCTCTCTTTTACACAATCTCCCATGATCCCAAAAACCTAGGAGATATTTTATCACTGTTTCCAAACTTGATCGACTCTTATGCGGTTTCACCCGCAAGAATACTAGATCTCCAACATTGTAACTATGGTCGACACGATGCACATCGACATAACTCTTCTTTTGATCCTGCTCTTCCTTGATCTTTTGCCTTATATTTTGCATTTGATATTACATTTATTGGATTGCTTCTAGTCCCACTAGGACCCTATTCTAAAAATGATGCCAACTCAAGGCATCCAACATGGTCGCCCGTAAAGAAACTCGAAAGGTGTCATCTTAATAGTGCTTTAATAACTACCATTATACACAAATTCTACTAGTGGTAAGAACTCTTCCCAACACTGATGTTAGTCCATAACGTACATACGCAAAATGGTCTCCAGGATTTGGTTTATTCATTTCGTCTACCCATCTGTCTCTGTGTCATACATGGTACTAAATTTAAGTTGGGTTCCCAGGGCCTCTTGGAAACTAGTCCAAAATCATCTTGTAAACAATGATCCTCTATTAGATATAATCCTCTTAGGCACGCCATGCAACCTCACAATCGCGTTGATGAAATCTCCAGCTATGGAAGGTGCCTGATATGTCATACACATAGGAATTAAATGAGCACTCTTTGCCAAAGTGTCGACTACCAAAAAATCGAGTCGTGTCTCCTTGTTGTCAGTGGAAATCCAACAGTGAAATCCATCGAATTTACCTCCCATTTCAATTCCAGAATAGCGTGTGGTTGTAGTAATCTTGTCGGATGTCTATGTTCACCATTCACTTGTTGACATTCTAGACATCTTGCCATGTAGTTGATTATGTCTTCCTTCATCCCTTCCCGAAGAATAATGGTTTAAGGTCTGCCTTCATCTTCGTGAATCCTCGATGAGCCATGTCCACTCCTTTGTGAGCCTTATTTAGGATCAAACTCCTCAACTCATAGTTGGTCAGTACATAAATTCACACTTTAAATCTCAATAATCCATCGTTTTCCATAGTAAATCCTTCAAATTTTGTCACTATCATTGTGTTTTGTCCAATAAAATCCTTGACCTCTTTGTACGAGTCATCGTCGCGTTGTAAGGTTAAAATATTTTCACATAGATTCGTTTGAAGAGGCATCACCGAAAATATGTGTGGTGTCTAACTCAACACATCCACCACTTTGTTCATTGTTACCTTTATGTAAGTAATCTTGAAAATGTACTCGCTAAGCAATTTCGACCAACATCGTTGTCACGCGTTCAAGTTGCTTTGTAATATTCTAAAAAATAATTAATTATTAAAGTCTGTGTGCACTTAGGAATTTTTTTTTGTTTTTCGCAAATTCGAATTTGAAAAATTGTTGCCATTTATGGCAATTACGAATTTGGAACTTGGTTAATTGTAATTAATTATTGTGACTGTTGGGAAAAGATTTGATTTTCCCAACGAACTCTTTGACTATGAAACTTGTAAGAGACAAATAACTTTTATATTAATTGCTAAGAGACAAATGGAACAACTAGGTTGGAATCAGCTGACCATGACTCCATGAGCGGGGAACAAGCTTAAACTACCACAGGGATGAATTTTACAAATGACAAATGAGGAATTTGACTATTGGCAGCCCCTGCAAATCATGGATTTGTAAGGCTTCAAAAATTCCCAAAGGGGTAAAAGACCTAGGCACAATATGTTTTTGCATATAGAGTATATGGGAGGAGGCAAGACATTCCCGAGTATGCTGGGAAATGATATGACTTGTTGTTATGAACATTGTTTATAAGTGTGAGGCAAGGGAAAATTTCTGATCTGAAAGAGGACTATAGTGAAAGAGGAGCTTTGGGGTTCACCCTCATGGATTCATGGTTAATATAGGGGGTGAGTGGAGCAAGTAGATTGGTAGTTTTGTTCTATGGTTGGGTGGAACTTGATTGTTCTATTTGTTGTTTCAGCACTTTGTTTAGATATGTTCCTCTACTCATTTCCTGATTGAATGTTTTATTGATTAATAGTTGGTAGAATACATTTACTTGATTCTGGATAAATGTTCTATTGATTAATGGATGATAGAATACATCTACTTATTTTGGTAGAATGTTGTTAAAGATAAATAGCTGGTAGAATGAAATGGATTTAGAATAAGCCTTTACAGTTTAATTTTTATCCAACCAGTAAATCGAAGAAGACTACTATGAATTTAGTTGCAATATACTTGAATCATATATATATATATATATATATATATATATATATATATATATATCGCAACATAAATAAAGGTACAAAATTGTATAAACAAATAACACAAGAAGTTGTTGATTCGCACTTTGAATAACTGAAATCTCAAGTATTTGCATTGAATCCGATGATATTTTATACTTTCTTATTTCAACAAGGTTTCATAAAATTAAAATTGGTCCTAATATGTATATCAAGCAAGATGGAAATGGTAATATTGCTTTGATTTCTTTATATGTGGATGTTCTCATCATAATAGGAAATACTATTAGGTTGATTGAAGAAATCAAAAGAAAGTTGTCACAAGAATTTGAGATGAAAGGGACTTGGACAATTACATTATTGTTTAGACCTTGAGGTATGGAGGGAAAATGGGAATACCTTAATCCAATAAATAAAATATACAAAGGATTTACTTAGGAGGTTTAATATGAAAACATGTAAACCAATATCTACTCCATTAGAACAAAATGTTAAGCTCAACAAAGATGATGACACAAAAGAGGTGGATGATACTTTCAATCGATAATTGGTGGGATGTCTGAATTATATCACTATGACCAAGCCTAATATTGCATATTCAGTGAGCATTCTATGTCAATTTATGGCTAAGCCTCATTACAATCATTGGATAGGAACAAAGAGATTTCTTCATATTTGAAAGGGACTCTTGATTTTGGTATTGAATATACTAATTTTCTTAATGTTGATTTGATGGGATTTTCAGATTCTGAATTTGCGAGAGATCGAGATTATAGAAAGTCTACCACATGATATGCATTCAGCATTGGATTTGCGATCGTGTTAGAAACAACCAATTGTTTCTTTCTCATCCACTAAAGCTGATTACAACGAATTATGCAGTGCCACATGTGAGACAATCTAGCTGAGGCAAATACTTGAATATGTTGGAGAAAAGAAAAAAATACCAACAGTCATCAAGTGTGATAACCAAAGCTCCATCAAACTAGCAAAAAATTCAGTGTATCATGCTAGGTCAAATCATATTGACATACATCATCATTTTGTAAGAGAAAAGATACACTCAAAGCAAATTGACTTGGTATATTATAATACAAATGATAATGTGGAGACATCTCTACAAATCCTCTTAGAAACTCAAAATATGTAATATGTACAGATAAGATAAGAAATGTAACGATTTGTTAATTAAGGGGGAGTGTTTGTTTAAATTAAGCATGCCAACATATAGGAGCTACAGTTGCTAAGAACATGGCTCAAGAATATAGGATAATATTACTTTAACTCGTGATATTTGACATGAATAATCACAGCCCTTGATATTGAACCAAATCAATGGTGCATCTCTTCTCTATTTTGTATAAATACTAAACACGTTTTTAGTGTTTTTTTATATTATCTTTGAGATCTCTGATCTCTGTTAAAAAGAATACTGGATAGATAAGGACCTTTCGTACACCAAATTCGAGAGCAATGTGAAGAATCTGGTGAACCAGTCGTCGGTGTCGTCACAAAATTTTTTTTACTATGTGGAAAATATGGTCACTCCACATGAGGATAACCCGATTTTGTATGTGAAGCATGTGAAGAAGTGTAAGTAAATTTAAATTTTCCCAGCTTATTAGGTTTCTTAGTAGTCCTTATATTAAAGCATGCTTTGCTAATATTTGAACATGTTATTTTTATTGCTTTAGTAGATGGGAAAACCCTGGAGAAATTAACCCCATTTTAAACACTGAATTCAGTGCATAAAGGCGAATTACAAAATTGAATTGGATCCTCAAAATATAATAATGACGGAAGAGCTAAAAACTGAAGGTAAGCTCCAAAGAAGAAATAAATCTAAAAAATGAATGGTCTACATCATGGATCAGAAAATTCTCGACACTCTTAGTACGGACATTCAAACAACGTTGAATCAATTATTTCAGTAAAATGAGGCTTCTACAAAACATTGGAGTCTCCCTTCTTTCGGGATTTCTCTGGTGGAAATATGATATGTCGACAAAACATTGGAGTCTCCCTTCTTTTGGGATTTCTCTGGTGGAAATATGAAATGTCGACAAAAGAACAGCTTAGAGATCAGGTGAAGTATTAGAGAAAATATATGTTTAGCCATGACCTTCGTATCCAATTCACTAATAGATTGTACAGAAACAGATCTACTGAAGGATTTAAATTGGATCCAAAAGTCAGTCTTTTGAAATTCAAACATAAATTGGATTCCTTGATTAAAAAATGTATGGGATACTAAACAAAATGTTTGATAATGTCTATAACTGTAATACATGGGATAGGTTGGATTGTTGTTCTACCTAGTTCTTTATTGGGAATCAATAAGACAGTTTGGTGGTGTTTTGGGGTTTCCAACTGAACGCGAAATGTTGGAAAAGGAGGGAAATTCCTAACATGTATAGATTAAGTGTATACTATATGAGCAACACATTGTGCGACACAATAGCTCAATTTGTTGATGCAACTATTTTCTATTGCATAGTATATTCTATGGAGAGTTATCAAAGGACTGCATCTGGACTTTTCCTCACCTTTCTTGAGCTATATTTAGTAATCATAGCTTTATCAATGTAACCTTACATGAAGTCCCTATTGGAAAAATTCCATCAATCCAATGGAAGGTATTCAACCTGAACAACAATTGCAAGATATGAAACAAAAATCCATAAAAAAAGAAGACAAAATTATCTTCTCACGTCTCCTCCCCTGTGGAAAATTGGAAATCGGACCGATTCATCTTATTACTTGATGGCTTCGTAGGCATATGAAATTTATTGAGTTCACTCTCAAACATCGTCTTGAACAGATCTTGTAACTGCTCAAAGCTCTTCGATCCACTCACATGAAAAAGAAAAGAGATAAAATTAATAAGCGTACAAAGAGATATTTTCCACCATAACAAGTCCACTTTCAAGATTCAGATATTGATGAGGTGTGGTATCATAAGATCGTGAGTTCTATTATGACTCACCTGCCCCTTCCTCTCATTCATCATTACTACCATTTTTCTCAAAAAAAATATCCCATTTCCTTTACATACATTTGTTTTCCAATGAATTTCCAAATTCACCATTTACTTCTCTTTGAAAAATAATAATAACAATAATCCAAGTTACGATAAAAATCAATGGAATTACTGCTCACAACATCATCATCATTTTCATAAATCTTGCATCTTACATGAATCTCTTTTTCTCATCCGATAGACGTGAATCACTACTCTTAGACAATTGTCCAATCAAAAATTAAATAGAAACAATTTGAATCACTCAATCTAAATCTACTATTGAAACAAAAAAAAATATGAGGAACCCAATGGTGGTAAAAATATTAGAAGTTGTTTTAATCAATCAAGCCTTTGTTGGATTAATAAGAGGGTGGAGTGAATCAATAACAAGCAATTTATACCACTTTATTAATCCTTTAAACAACAATGTATATTATTTCAATTTATTCAATAATGTTAATTAATTCATCATGAATACATTATTGTATCATAATCATTAACATCCATTAGATCATAATTAACAATAATAAACACATTCACACAATACACAACACGCCAATATTTACATGGAAACCCAATGCGGTAGAAAACCATAGAATTATTTTCTTATATCTCAATAATTACATTCAAAGAAGCACCAAATTCTAATTCTCCAACTCCAATTAGAAGGAGGCTCCAACCCCCTAGTTTCTAAGGCTCCAACCTAAGGAGGTTACAACCTCTTGCTACAGTCTGAAGGTGGCTACAACTACCAAGTTCTCAGGCTCCAACCTGAAGGAAGCTCCAACTCCTTGATTCTCTGGAACCAACTCGAAGGAGTCTACAACCCCATTTTTTTGCCTCGTTCAACCTCCCTGAAAAATAAATTCCAAATGTATAAAAAATTTCATTGTCTCTGAATCAACCACTACCACTGCCACTCTGTCACTATCAACCCATAACCTGTCAACCTATCCAACCTGTCATTGTCACAACAACCTATAACAACTTGTACCAAACAACCTATACTAACAACCTATAACAACAACCTATACCAACACGTGGCAATAACTTGTCACAATAATCTCATCAACCTATCATGTACATCAATAACTAGCACAACATGTACCATCACGAATTTTGTATATTGAAAGAACACTATTTTTATAGTGTTGTTGTATTTGTAGCTAGTTTACCTTCTTTGCAAAAACAAATTTACCATTTTATGCAAGCATGATTTATTTTTTAGAGACAAATTATTTTCCATTTTTGCTACAAAATTAGAAGTACTTTTATACTGGAAATTGAAATTTGTCTCAATGCAAGCCACAAAAGGTAGTTGGTAAGGTTCATTGATTAATGAAGTATAATCCTCATGGTCGTGTCACCCTTCAAAGATGTTTTTAAAATCAGTGATATAGTTGCACATGATATATGATATTTCAAAATTAAACCCTTTAATTTATATTGAAACAAATCATTTTTAATTTTGGCGCACTATTATAAAACACACATTTCCTTTTCACCATCATAAACAATATAAACCATTTAGAAAAATCAAAGATCAAACAATAAACTTATATTTTTAGTTCAAAAAATATCATATATATATATATATATACTGAAAAAAGCATAGTTGCAGTAGCTACACAGGCCCCCCCCCAAAAAAGAACATTTAGATCAAATTTCAAAATTTAAACATTTTAAATAAAATATATGTACAAATTTTAAATAAAATGTATGTACTATTGGATCATGTTGTCATTGATTCCAATGGTTTGATTGATTGATGTCATTGATTGATGTCAAGTGATTGTTTGATGTCAAAGGATT
>ML781913.1:207194-246111 GCA_009831015.1 Picea engelmannii | reverse complement strand
TGAAGAACATTGTGTATCAGTTTCAGATCTTTATTCAGTACATGTACAAAGTTATGATTATTTCAAGTTAGGGTTGTTGACTAATCCAAAACTAGTCATGGTTGAGACAAGCAGTTGATGAGTTGGCACATACATGAGGTGTACAGTTGATGATGTTGGTACATATTGATGATTCATTGTTGATGAGTAGTTGACACATGATTGGTATATACTTGGTACATGGTTGGATGCACTTGTTTATGGTACAGGTTGTTTGGCACAGGTTGGTGCATGGTTGATGCTCTTGTTTATGGTATAGATTGATATCTGTTGAGGATTGTTGCCTCATCTCAGTTGGTGCTGAGAATGCAAGATGAGTATTGCATATAGAGTTGGTGCTCTTGTAGAGTTTTACTCGATTCAATTGTTGCTGATAAACCCCAAGGATTATAGTCCATAATAAAAAGAAAATTGTACATACATCTTGTGTTCTTTGTGCTCATTGTGGTGATGACTTGTTGATGATATATTGCTGATATATGTTGTTGATATGTGCTCACATCTATCTGGTTATAAATGAAAACAATGGGTAATGAATAAATGTTGAATGCTAATTGATGAGTTTTTGTGCAAGAGGGAAGTTTTGGGAAAAAGAACCCCACACTCATTCACGCCCCCCCCCTCTAAGTGTGGTAGGTGTGTCCAACATGTACACCATTTTAGATAATTAAAACAAAGTGTGATTTAAAAAAAAAAATAACATACAAAAGGTGATAAAGTTTGATCTTCAAACATCCTTTCTCTTTTTCTACCAATAATGTAAATATTATTGTAACTATAAAAAGAAAAACCAATAACAAATATTAGCATATACTTTATTAGATAATATTTTAAATATATTTAACTTTATTAAATAAACAATGAGAAAGAATAACATACCCAATTTCTCTCTTTTTATTATACATTTTTGGCATTTGTTTTTACCAAACTTATATCACAAAGTTCTCAAACTTCCAAAAACGTTACTCTCCATATTAAGTCATTATTTTCATAAATCTTTATTTTTCTTTTATAACCAAATGCTCTTTCAAAATTTCCTACATGATTTAAACAAAGTAAGATCATATCTATCATATTTTTAAAGAGAAACATTGTGTGTTTGGTAACCAATTTTAGTGTTCAGAGTTAGATAGTACCCTGAAAATGAATTCACTTGTGTATGAAGAAAGTTCACAAATTGCCATATTAAGCCATTCTTCGAGGAAAATATTTTTCTCCTCTTTCAACAGTGGAATAAATGTTTTCATATAATCAAATGCTATTTCAAAATCAAGAACTTCCAAATCTCCATATTAATCCATTCTTCCAAGAAAATACTTATCTATGAAATTTCACAAATCTCCATATTAAAAGCCATTCTTCTAGGAAAATACTTATCTCCTCTTTCTGCGGTGGAATAGATGTTCTCATATAATCAAATGCTCTTTCAAAAATGCATGTACCTCATGATCTAAATATAAGTACTTGTGATGCAGGAGCATTGCTCCATCTCAGCAATGCGCTATCATTCCAGCACATTAGCGTGCATTTAAGAGAAGGAGAGGCAATGACCCTCTCATTTTTAATTATGAAATATAATCCTATATAGATTCATGTTGTAATCTTGAGTGAAAACCAAGCCATATCTCTGAATAGACAGAAGATAAGGTCACATTTAATGGATGACAGGTTGATGGCTCTAGGTTGAATTCAGACTAGATGGGCATTTATGAAACTTCAATGTAATAGATGAGGTTAAGTTAGAGAGGACAAGCTCGCAGAGCCCCTGTTTTGTAAAGAGATCTTGTATCAGATTTCATAAGAAGACTTAGGAGAATTCAGAGAGGTCTCAAAAATAGAACTCGAGATATAGTTAGGATAGGAGAACTTGAGAGAACTGGGACTCTGTTGAAGTCCATTTTTGGTAAACATCTGTATAGACACATAAATATAATAGAAACATATTTTTTCCTGCACATGGTGTGTTTGTATGGTTGTGTTTATTGTTATGCTTTTACATGGTATTCACGTTTTGAATGTATGAACTAGTGAAGTATTGTATGAGTTTCAATTGTTTCTCATCTTTGAGTTTTGAGTGCAAGGAGTGCACATTATCCACAAGGAGTGCGTTGACAGAGGTTAGTTAACCTTAGAGAAGCTCAGGAGAGATATTGTTAAACCTTCATCAGTGGAAGTGCAAGGAGTGCACAAAAATAATTCTGTGTTGAGTTCATAAAGAGACAGAGCTATTGAACACTTTGTAAGGACAAGCTATGAAAGGTGTGCATCGAGCAAGGAAAACATTAGGAGGGAAAAAATAATTTATTTTCAAGAAATCCTTCGGATCTAAGTTTGACGAAATCCCATAAACACAATGAGTGCGTGGGAGATCAAAATATTAGAGTAGATCAAGATCAGAAGGGATAACACAAGGATTGTGTGGGTTACAGACTTATTCTAAGTCCTAAATCTCAGAAGAGATAACGCGTTCATAAGCACAAGAGAGACTCAGAGTAGTCGGGTTCGCAGGAGAAAGTTCAAAGGCCAAAACATTTGAACACTGAAAAAACTCTTCAAAGGAAAAAGAAATAAAAATCCTAGGAGGAGTGATAGCCACTGTCTGATAAATTGTGGAGAGGATCCTAGACTTTTAGATCTATGTTCAGTGAATGAAGGAAGTGTAGAGGAGAGGAAGAGACCCAATCCATTGGATATGAGAACAGAGGAACAACAACCATTGGATCCGAAGATAAGTGCGCAAGACTTAACCCTTATGTGCATAGGAGAGTGGACTCATAAAAGTCCCGAAGTCCTGAAGAGAACATGGATCGTTAATCATTCAGGGAGACAGTTGGTGAAAGAACTCTGAGAGGAATGAGTGCGCAGAAGTTGAATCTCCCAAAACACGAAGACCCGAAGTGTATAGAGGTCATCGGATCAAGGGGGATACACATGTCAAGAGATTGTGTGTTTAAGGTGAAATCACTCCAGGAGAAATTAGTGCCTTGGATTTTGAATCTCTTGAATCTCGAATAGTCAAAGCACCAAAGAGATGAAGAGCCAAAGAGGTCCAGATCATTAGATCTAGAGAGACACGTGGCTGTAGATCGTGAGCTTCAGGTAAGTTTCATTTGAGTTTCATTTGAAAGTTGAAAATTCCAAAATCTGAAGACTGGAAGTGAATATGGGTCGTCCGATCTAGAGGAGATGTGACATAAATCAGAGAACTCCAAGTAAAGTCCCAAAGTAACCTTCAATTGTCTAATCTAAGAGGACACGTAGTAGGAATCAACATACTTTGAGGGGAAGCGAAGTTTGAGATTTGAGATCTCAGAAGTCTGAAGATCCGAAGGAGATCTCGACCATTGATCGAGCAAAGGGCCATAGGATCGTTGATCTAATTGAAATATCAAACACTCAACGTATAAGCAGGGTCATTGATTCAACAGGACATGTGTTCATAGATCGTCAACTCTGGAAGATTGATGTACAAAAGAAGGAGAGGCTTTTACATTTGAGATTTCCAAAGGCCAGAAGCCCAAATCGATGAGAGCCATCGATGTTAAGATGGACACGTGGTGCTAGATCTAGAACTCCGGAGGAAAATGGAGGAGGAAAAGGTCTGAAGACCCAGAGAATATCTCTATAATTGATTGAGAAGGGAGAGGAAGGACCTTTGATCTGGTTGAGGAGGCCAAAGTCCCAAAGCAGGAGTAGAGTCATCGATTTAGGAGGACACATGGTAGATGACCTGCCATTTCGGAGAAATCTCTCTGGAAAAATTGGGAAATTGAGAATTGAAACTTTCAAAGGCCGGATTCACAGAGGGGATCCTAGTCGTAGATTCAGGGAGACAGGTGGCAGAATATATTCCACTATGGATGATTTTTATATGGAGGAAACAAAAGTTTGAAAGGGAGCTATGTGTCGACAAATCATGGAGATCTGGGATCGCATGTGGAAGGAGGAAAGAAGGTGGGAAAAGAATATTAGATCACAGTTGTTGATCACAGATTATCATCAAGGGGTCAGAGATCGACGAACGAGCTGGATTAATGATTTGAAAATAGAAGGCTGACTTGTTATTATATGCAAGCACCCTCTATTTCATTAAAATAAACTTTACAGGACCTTGCTTCATGTGTATAAATATGCAATATAAACTTATGTGTTAAGTTCATGCTTCTTCTTGTAAATTCTTATGTGTGAGGATATGTTCTTTTAAATGGTTATATATGTACTTTCAATAAATACACAACAACACAAATTGCATCAAATAAACCATCAAACGCACAACAAGAACAACATGATAAAGGAGTTCACCCCCCTCCAGGCTACATCTCCTCGAGCCTCCATCAATGGACTTGGCTCTCTGGGATTAATTAGTCAAAAGTTATTTTACAAGTTTCTTCTCAATTCCAATGGAAAAACAGACTGTATCGTTGAGATCCGAATACATAAAAACCCCAAAAATGATTAATAGAACTCTGAAAACAGATCATGGCTCATCTGGGCATGACCTCTTCTACATGTGGCCATAAGCTTCCCTGAGCTTCTCTTTAGAAAAAACAATTGTAAAAGTCCTCAATAACTTCTGAAACCTATCCCAGTGTGTTCAGAGCATATCAATTAGCCAAAAATGATTATTCAATCATAGAAAACAAACATAGGCTCACCAAACCATGTCCTCGATCAATGAGGGCTTCAAGCTGCCTCGAGCTTGCTGAAACTTCAATGGTGAAAAACTCGTAGAATAAGTCTTCGAATGACCTTGAAAATAGTACCAATGGATCCAGCATGTCCCAAAACCCCTAGCTGGGCTTTTACGGCACCTCAATCAGCCAATAGATGAAGAAGTTAGGACTCCTCCATTTTCCTCCTTCAAGCTTTCTGAAAACTGGCTCTACAAAACGCACCTATGTGTGCATGAACCAAGAACATGCTCCAAAATGCACATTAAAACCTAGCCCCGCACATAACCGAAAACCGGTCCAAACTGTAGGACGGTTAGGGCACCTCCAGCCCCTAACCGCCAAGTACTCGGGCACATGAGATCACCATAAGACCTCGCGCTATTGCAAAGTGGGGCTTCGTTCATAAGGCAAATGAAACAGTGACAAGTGTCTAACCACCGGTTGGTTGTAACCGTCCAAACCAAATTTAAAAAGTCCACGCGCATATGGTTATGGTCACATGTGGTTACATAATACAACCACAAACTAAACAATTAAACCCCCTGCACGCCATTTAACCGGAGGGCACATGGCACACAAATACAAAGGCATAGAACTGGGGTTACATTTCAAAAACCTTCACGCGCGTTTGCCGCATGGTAAGTGGGCATATGTAAACATAATGTAACCGTGGTTCGGGGCTAAGCCCCAACCCGACCCCCCGTCGGTTATTACATAAGTTTTAATTCAAATATAATTAAACATGTATACATTACAACGTACAATCGGTGGCCTATTGGCACGACAGACTTTGTTAAAGCTTACCAAAGGTGGAGGTCACCGGTTCAAATCCGGTCGACTCCAAAAACTTTTGAAACCAAAACCAAATAGACAAATACTGGGGTGCCACATGGCAGCCCACGATTGGGCCACGTGGCACCCAATCATTTGACCAGAAAACTGCCACGTGTCAGTCATCCATTGGTCCACGTCACTTGTCGTGTTGGCTTCCATACGTCCAATCATCTGCCACATCATCGTACGGTCGCCACATCATCCGAAACATATGCTGCTGATGTCATCCTGTGCCACGTATGCTGCTGACGTCATCCGACACATAGGATTCTGACATCATCCTGTGCCACATGTCACCCTTCCAGTGGTGACACGTGTCACCTCTGAATTGGTCCAACCGTACGCCCAAAAAGCCAAATTTTCCTGATACTTGTCATCACCTGGAGCCACCACGTGTCATGTATGGACTTGCCACGTGTCCTGTACGGACCTGCCACATGTCCTGTACGGACTGTACGGACAGGTGCAGTGAGCATCAAATTTTTCCATGTTTGGCTTGGCGAACAAATCGCGATATCTTCTCCATACAGACTTCGTTTGAGAAATTAAATATACTGCCGGAATTAGGAAGACGAGACGGACGCAATGGTACTGTTTTCGTCGCATTCCAAACACTTTGAAAATTGAGCTAAAATTTGACCCCTAGTCCAGATTTTGATTAATTACGAGGTCAAAACTTGCTCGAAGGATAAAAATCTGAGAGCAAGCCACAATTTCAACTACGTTTTTAACAAAGATATATGTGGCAGTTGGAGGTGAATTGTGGGGAAAAAAGTGGTTTCATCTAAAAACACTCTTTCTCGTTCCCACAATCACGCGTTTGCTCAAGGACACATCCTAGGGCCATATAAATAATGGGCTAATTATAGAAGGAACTAGCACCTGAACCTTAGTGTTTTGGAAGTGCGTAGGAATGGCTCACAAGTTTAATAGAACCTGTACATAGAAGGAAAAGGGGCCTATGTATAATTGATTTGGGTTCAATCAGGAGCCCGAAGATTCAATTCGACTTAGAAGAAAGAAATATCCTAGACTGGGCGGTCGCAGAACCCGAGGAGGGTAGGGGGGCTACATTAGGTGGTATCAGAGCCATAATTTTGTTTGTAGATAACAGGTAAAGGGAGATACGGTGATAGGAGATACTGTGATATCAAGTGGTATTAAAGAAGGTTTTCATCAATAGATTTCAGGCGAAAGAGAAAGAGGAGGAGTTCGTTATTTTGTTTGCAGATAGCAGACAAGAAGGAAGTGAAATGAGATAATCTGGTAACATTAGATGATATCGAAAGTTAAAGTTTTCCTGTAGACATCAGGTGAAGGAAGAAGGGTATTGATGCTCTATGAGAAGGTTGGTGCATGCGCACCAGAGAAAAAATTCAAACAACCAGATGAGTTGTAAAAGAAAATGGAGATTCTCTCAGATGTAGAGTGATCCATAGGCTTGCCAGGAGGGCAGGTAGAAGGTGAAAATGGCTACTGAAGGCCATGAGCGTGGTCGAAGAGAAGGTCGTAAGCAGAAATGAAATCCAGAGATGGATCAAGAGATCAATCAGATAAGAGAAATAATGAAACAACTAGAATTGAAGATGTAGCAAGAGGCAAAGGTACACTGGAGGTACGAATGTCCTGTGAATTGGAAGGCAAAATGGCCTGTTCAAAAGTTGTTGACCAGAAAGCATCAACAAGAGTTAAGAAGGTGGTTGAAGGAATTAGAAAACCTTAGTGAAATAGAGGAGGAACATATTCATATCTTTGAACCAAAGACAGGGAGACACCTCAATGATGAGGAGGGGGTGAGATCAGATGAAGATCTCATAAACTGCCAGGTGGGCAAAATTGGACTTTCAAGTTTCCAGGTGGGAAATAGAAAGAGATCAGTGGAAGGTCTCATATAATGCCAAAGGAGTAGTGTTGAAATTTCAAGTTTCCAGGTGGGAAATGAGATGGGATGGATTGATATCATAGACTTCTAGGTGAGCATAAGAGAAGTCCTAAATTGCCAGGTGGGAAAGGAGAAAGAAATAAAACTGTCATAAAGTATCAGGAGCTCAGAAGTGTGTTCATGTTAGCAAGTAGTGTTGATAGGTGAATATTCATTTCAATTTTCAGACCATCTGAATGAAGATGATGAGAATTTAGAAAATCTCACCATCCAAAAGGAGGATCAGAGGAGCATTCTGATTATTGGAGGGATCAAGGAATTCCTACCAAGAATCCAAGTAGAGGCCAGTGCACATGATGAAAGTGCAGCAATAGAAGAAGAAATAAAGATAGCATAAACTATCAAAGAGGGAGAAATGGAGCAGACATTGATGTCTACCCCAGCAGAAGGAGAAGAGCATTCAACATAATTGCTCAGAATTTTCATCCAGGAGGTTGAACAAGAAATGACTCTAGCACTAGAGCCTGCAGCAGAAGAGGAAGCAGACAACATGGATTTTGTTGAGCTATATGAGGAATTCGAGGCCCTAGAGAAAAGGGTAATGGTGAAAATACTACGCATCCGAAAGGTTAAGTTGGAAGCATATGGAGGAGAATACCAACTATTAAACATCAAAATTACTCACTTCAATAGTGTCGCAAGTGTCGTCATTACAAGTGTCGTAAGTTTCACATATTGACCACAAGTGTCATAAACATCATACAACCATATTGCCTATTTCGTTCCTCTAACAACATCAAAAGAACACTTAAGACACCCTCAAAGATTGGTTTTAGGAAGAGAAATCATTTGATGAAGATTACAAAGCATTTTCCATGAAGAAAACCACTTAAAAAATATTTTTGGAAGGCAACACTCCCCTACCCATTGTCAGGGAGCGTCGACGCTCCCTAGCCGTCTTTGGGGGAGCCTTGAAATGCTCTGTGCACCCTTTTGGGAGAGCGCTGCCCTTTCTGAGTGAATTTTGGTTTGTTGAGATAAATCAGGGAAGAATCCCCTCAATCTCTGAAGTTGGTTGGATTTGAATCTAAGGTCAAGGATTGATCTTAGGGAGGATCCACAACTGAAGGAGAAGAATCCTCAACTTATCCCAAGAATTTCTTAGGTGGTTGGGTCTCTCCAAGATTACATGAGGCCTTCTCATGGTGAAAGGATATAGATATTGAGAGATACCAAACTTATGATCTCATGAGTGGTATTGATATGTAGACATTGTGAAGTGTCAAACTTATGATCTCATAAGGGAGATATCATTGAAGCATCAACATTCTGTGTGGATTATTTGAGGAAGGGTCTGGACAAAGAGATCTTGGTGAAGTTGCTACACCTACATCCATGGTTGTAAGCATCTCACTTTGTTTTCATTAATATCAAACTATGCTTAGCCTGTTTCCTTTAAAGTTTGTGTACATTTCATGAACTTGTTTCTTTCATAGATCCATTATGAAGCTAATCATGCTAGAGTAGGAAGTATGTCTCGTTTTTGTTTCTCATTGTATTGCAGGACCTTCTAAAGAACTTGGAGATGAAGATCAGCCTAGATCGATCAAGGAAAAACATCGGTAAAATGGTATTTAATCTTCTTCCTTCTTCTTATTTGGATAGTTTAGCTTCATGAAAAGGAAAGTCAGTGTCCACAATAGTGCTTTTCTTTCTTGGTCATAGGGGTCTAGTATCCAAGAGAGAATCCACTTGTCCACAAGGGGATTTCTCTGTAACAGAAATTGGTGACTCCACTAGGGAGGGACCTTGATTTTTGTTTCCTTTCCTAGGTCTTGTCTTGGCCTTTGATCTTTCTTTTACCTTCTCCATACCATGTCTATGATTCTTAGATATGTTGATTAGCTCTTTATTTCATCACATTTAATTTGATTGACTGAGTTTGCTTGCATTTTTTGTTTTCTGGGCATTTTTATGAACTTTAAGAGCCTAACGCTCCCTTGCCTTTGCTACTAGAGCACTGGAGCTCCCGGATGGACTTACACAGAGCGTTGGAACACTCCGGTGCCCTTTACACCAGAGCGTTGCCCCTTTTCTATGAAAAATCTTCTAGGGTTTCATTCTCTAAGTTCATTTTTTTCTTTTGTCACTTTCTCAAGAGTCTTACAACCTCAGTACATCTTGGTCTTCACCTTCAACACTCTACTTTCTAATAATTGATCACCTTTTGTTTGGAATTTTGATGTTTCTTCCTTACCTTGAAGTCACTTCTTGTCTTTGACGATTTAGAGTCAACTTACTGTTTTTTTCTCATTTATCTGACTGAGTGGAAGCTTTTTGTGAGGAAATTCAAAGGTCTTTTGCACCATTAAATTTTATATTTGAGATCATTTTCCCAAGCAATTACTATTTTTTATTCAACCATTAACCTTCTCCTACCTTCACTAGAAAATTCACCTTTTTTCATCCATTCTGGGTAATTATTTGCAAATTTTTGGGTATTTTTCTGAGTTTCTAGGACACCAACGCCCTCTGTAGGCCACACCAGAGTGCCATCACTCCCCTATAGTGTTTTAGGGGGTGTTGAAACACTCTGTGCACCCTTCTAGGGGAGCGCTAGTGTCTTTCTTGAGTGAAATTTCCTTCTTTTGCTCAGTCTTTTGCAACATGTTTTGTAGTACTCTTTACCCAAAGTCTGTGGTTGGTTTGTGAAGCTATTTGGATTGGTTCTTTATGGATTTTTATGATTGTCACTCTCTTCTGTCTTGATTGGATCTTGAAATATCTTTCAGAAACATGAAATTGTCTTTTCTAGCTGCGTTTTTGTTGAGACAATTTTGAGTGGTTTCTCTTTCTCCCAATCATTTCTTGGATTCTTCTTTGCATTTTATTGTCTTCCTTGAATGCTTGCATTTGAAATAGAGGAATTGCATGTTTTTTTTGGCATTTTGGGACATTTTGAATTTGAAATGATGAATTTTTTATCCTTCTTGTAGCAAAGTTTTCATCGAAATGAAAAGATTGCATATTCATCTCTTTGCATAACTTTCGAGTCGGTCAAAACACCATATTATCCACGCCATTTTTCCTTTGAGTAACAATAGCCTTAAAAATCAAGCGCAAAACTAAAAATTGATTAGACATTTTTTTACATTTTCTGGTACCAAACCTACATTAGATTAGTTGTAGGGCTTTGGAATAGGTGTGAAATATAACTTTCCAAAGCTACAAACAAACATAGGATCTTGTGTTAGGGAGAAGTGAAATCCAATTGCTACATTTTGTCCTGGGAAGCCCTTCTCACACAAGGGTCAAACCTGAGGTCGCGTTAATACTAGCAGAGTTACTCAACCTGCTTTGTTGGTCTTAGTGTAGAGATTGTGCATATTATGGGGGTCGCTTGAAGATATACCCACAATGATGAGTGGAATTCTTTCAAGTTGATTTCAGGCTAGAAACCCTGCTCTTGCACGTGGATCAGACTGTCAATTGTTTCCCCAGGAATCACTGTTGTAGTTGGTAACCTTAGTGGCCTATCTCTTTAGGGTCTTTACACAAGGTGGTTGTGGAGGGGCAAGTCTTCATGGTACCTGGAATCGACATTGGCCAGACTCGCTCGCGCTCCTTGGAGGGTATACCCATGATTATGTGTGGGAACTTGCACCAGGGTGTAAGTCTGTTAAGCAGGTTGTCAACGTAACTTTTCCACCCCCTCTATATCAACCCCTTCTTACCTTGTTTCCACGATTTTGGATTTCATCACCAACTAGTGTGCTCATTGTGAGAAGGTTTTGTTTCCTTTCTTTCTTACTAGATTTTTAGCGTGTGTTGTTTGTTCTACCTAGCCGAATTTAGGTTGGATTTTTATTTTTATGGCGTCAGTTCCCGGAGTGACCAATGAAGGAACCCCTTTTCCAGGGTAACCCTTTGTTTTTCCTTCTTATGAAAATGTTGGTCCTCCTTACATCTCTACTTTGAGCCTTCCAGGTCTCACAATTGGGTTACCAGTCTGGCTGTTTTCCACTCTGGTGATCTCCAATGCAGGTGCTTCAAATGTAAGCACACCACCCACACATCAACCTCATGTCAACCTTTCTCCTTCTTCGCCCATCAGGTCTCCTTCCATTTAACCTTCTTCGGCTACTGAAATCTCTCAAGCGAGTAGCTAGATTGATAAGAAGAAGAAGAAACGGAAAGAGAAGAAGAAGAACCAGAAAGGGACCGAGCCTCCAACTACATCAGATGTTGGATCCAAGCAACTAGCTATTGTTAATAGTATTGGGAGTGTTGATGAGGTCAATAATATTAAAATGAAGAATCTGAAACCCAAATTCCATCGCAATCTTTGTAAGGGTGACTACTTTATGATGGATTTCCCTGGTCTTCCCAAGGTCTTATAAATGTGCTCCTCCATGTCATCGGCCTCTACTAGACATGTTGGTTACACCCCATCTACTAGTGATCTTAAGGTTGGTAAGAAGAAGACAACTATCAAATTTCCTTTTATGTTATGTCAAGGTGATCAGTATTCTCACCTTTGTCCTCGTATGGAGAAGGTTTTTTCTCTTTTGAAAAATATTGAACTTCCAATCGGTTATCGTAATATTTCTCCCAACCCATCATCAGTTGATGGACTGGTCAATATGGCTCCATCCCTGGTCAATCTGGTTGATTAGGTGGTCAATATAGTTTAATCTTCGGTTGAACCACTAACCAATGTAGTTGATCTAGTTCCGCCATATATCAGCCCCACTCTTCATCAAAAGAGTGAAACCAAAGTGGTCGATCTGGTTCCACCATCGGTTGATCTCACTCCTCCATTGAGGGTGCCAAAGTGGTTTCTCTGGTTACTTCATCAGTCAATCCCACTCTTCCTCTAACGAGTGCCAAAGTGGTCGATCTAGTTACACCATCGATCGATCCCACTCATCCATTAAGGAGTGCCAAAGTGGATTCTCCAGTTCTACCATCGGTTGATCCCACTCTTCCTCCGAAGAGTATCAAAGTGATTGATCCAGTTCCTTCCTCGGTCAATCCCACCCTTCATCTGAAGAGTGCCAAAGTGGTTGTTTTGGTTACTTCATAGGTCAATCCCACTCTTCCTATGAAGATTGCCAACGTGGTTGATCTGATCCCATCATTGATTGGCCCTACTCTCTCTCTAGAGAGTAAACCCGATTCTGCCCACGTTTTTCTTGTTGATACAAAATCTACCATTCCTGGGGGCATTCCTCCTTCTCCTATGAAAACCCCTCTAAGTAATGAGGCCATCCTTTTTTATTGCGGTGTGCTAACTAGACCTTCTCTTCCCTCTCACAGTCATTTCAAGATTATAGTACAGGTTTGTGGTTGGGTCGTTCCTTAGACACTGATAGATGAAGGTTCGTCCATTAGTATTTTTTCCTCTATTTCTTGGAAAGATTTGGGTTATCCTTATCTTGTGTCGGTTACCTATACTTTGTTATCTTTTAACAGAAGAACCAATCACCCTTTAGGGATCCTTCCTCGGTTTTATGTAACTTTGGGAGGGAAAATTGTCTTTATTGATGTTATGGTAGTCCAAGACCCCTTGGTTTTCGATTTACTCCTTGGGCGAGATTATGTCTATTCCAAGAAAGCTATTGTTTCCACTTTTTTCTTTGTGATATATTTCCCACAGGATGGAAGAATGGTGATTATTGATCAACTTTTGTTTGTTGGCCCAGACTTGACCATCAACCCAATGACCTCCCTAAATGGGTCTTATATGCAGACGTTCTCACCCCTACCACAGGTCAATTATGTGGAGTTTTCTCCCATTACTTCAACTTTTGATGACTTAGATCTGGTAGTACTTGACATGGTGATATCTTTGGTAGGTCTATTGGAGCATGATCTCCTTACCCCCGACATGGCCCTCAACATGTGTTCCTTGCAAAATATTTCTCTTCCATCCAATGAAGATCTCTTGGAAACCATGATCGAGTTTTGTCCCTTGACATGGTTTCCTTCCAAAGCGTTATCCTCTTGGAAGCCATGATCAAGAAGAGTCTATGAGCATAGTTTTTTCTCTCTGTAGCAAACTCGTTAAAAAATGAAACAGAAATCTGGGGATTGAACCCGGAGCCTTGAGCATAGTTCTTTTCCTGTGTCAAGCTCGTTAAAAAATGAAACAACCACCTCTCCTGTCAGGTCGAGTCTTTCATGATATCTCGTATATGTTGAGTCGAGTCTTTCATTAGGTCTTGTATTTAAACCTTCTTTTCATCCACCCTTATCCTTTTTCTCCATCTAGTATAAAAATTGGTGACAAACTCAAAGTCAATGAATGAATTGAATCTTGGGGGGCATGTCTCCATCTTTTGATGATCATTCTGGAGTTAAGCCACTAGCTTTCAAGCTGGGGGAAGAGTATTGAGATTAGTCTTTTCTCTTTCTCACGCTTGTAAATACATGAGAATGTAACCAAACAACCTTTTATCTCTTTTTCGCGCTCACATGGATATACAAAAAAGGAACCCCTCAGAGTCTTCTTTAATCTCTTTTCAGACTCTTTAAACATGAAAAGATTGCCAAGTGATCTTTCTTCGTTTACCACTCATTAAAAGGTTTTAAAGGGCATATTTTGAGTGATAATTTATCTCTTTTTCAGCCTCACAATACTAACATTATGAAAAAGGACAACACTGGAGTCATCTTTAAGTCATTTTCAGACTCTCTAAATATGAAAAACCATCGAGTTTACCTTCTCTGGACTCGTTAGACAATTATACATTAAACGGCCCATACGAGATTGAACCCTTACTTCTTCTAGTTCGTTAAACAAAGGAAGATGGACTTACCTAAGGTGAGTTATATCGAGCATGTGTTACCCTCCTCAAGCTTGTTAAACTAAAAAGAGGTACTCGTCTATTTGGATGGAGGAAAAAATGAAGGAAGAAAGCCAAGTAGTTTTTGAGAACATTACCAGTAATTCTTACAGTCACCCTTGAACATGAAATTTTATCTTTGAACGCATTTTTATCTTCTGAACCTCTACACTGAACCAATCCTTTGAGTTTCCTCACTGCTTTGTTTCACCTAACGAAAGTCATAGTATCCACTGCATTATCAAGTTTTGGTCCTTGTCGAATTTCTGTTGTCATGCCTCTGTTGGATAATTGAGAGGGGGGGTGAATCAATAATAGTGTAATTATAATTTTTTTCTTCAAATGTTATATCAATGTAGAATTATCATCCAAGAATGAGCAGTAAGAAATAAAAAATCACACACATACAAAGTACACCAGTGTTTTACATGGAAACCCAAATCAAGAGAAAACCACGAATTGCTTTTTCTTATATGTCTTGAAGAATTACATTCATTGAAAGCACCAACTTCCTTTGTTTTCCTATTGCAGCTGGAAGGAGGCTCCAACCCCCTAGTTTCTCAAGCTACAACCTGAGGGAAGCTCCAACTCCCCAATTCTTTGGCTACAACCAGAAGGAGGCTACAACCCCCTATGTTTTCTGGCTACAACCGGAAGGTGCCTACAACCACCTATCCTTGCCCCGTCCAACCTCACTAAAGTAGAAGTAGAATGATGGAACCACTGTCACACTATCACTGTGAGATATAATGTTGTAAAAATGTACCAATAAATATGAACCATTCATCAACCTGCACCTCAACCTGCAATCAAACTGTACCATAAACAAGTGCATCAACCATGCACCAACCTATACCAAACAACCTGTAATCAACCTGTAGCATAAACAATTGCATCAACCATGCAACAACCTGTACCAAACAACATGTAATCATCTTGTACCATAAAAAAGTGCATCCAACCATGTACCAAGTATGTACCAATCATGTGTCAACTACTCATCAACTATGACTTATCAATATGTACCAACATCATCAACTATACACCTCAGGCATGTGCCAACTCATCAACAACTTGTCTCAACCATGTACTCAACATGTACCTCAACCAAATGCCCTCATCAATTTCATCATCCAAATCTGATTTGTAGCTCTGTAATAGACCTGGTGTATATGATCACATTCTTGCAAACCTTCCTTAACTTTAACAACAAGAGACTAGCATTTTCAACAAACTTTTCTTTAGTCTCACATGCCTAGTTTTGGATTAGTTAACAACCCTAACTTGAAGTAATCATAACTTTGTACCTGTAATGTATAAATATATGAAACTGATGCACAATTTTCTTCAGTTTGTTTTATGCAATTAGTCCAGGTTTCACAACTTGGAACCTCTCATAAATGGAGTTATAGAAAAAATGGCATACCTTTTTGAATTTTGGCTTATTCTAGAGAGCGACCTTGTAGAGCGTGCCCCACATGAAATATTTGTTGAATTTATATGAAACTATTACACAACATATGAAAAATTTTACCCTAACCAACACATTTTTTCTCACAGAATTTGGATCTATTATAAAGAATTTATGATGCTTTTACCCGAAACACTTGTTTTTTACTAGTTTCAGGACTAGCCACAAACCCTATTTTCCATGGAGTGTAACTCCCAAAATAAAATGAACAACAAGATGCATTGTTTACCACAGATACTTGGATATGTTTTCTCAATGGCATAGCAATTTCATGATATGAATCATTATAGAAAAAAAATTATATCGAAAATGGTGAGATGACCTGTAAATAACATACCTTAGAAAGCACCATCAAAAGAATTTATCCTTCCTTGCATTTCAGCCTTCTTTTCTTCATCTTACCTCAGAAATTAGGATTATATATCCTCGATTACCTAATACACCTATAGAGATTCAATATGCTCAAGTGTATCTAAAATGAGAGAGCCTTGGCTCTGATTTATACTCTCCAAGTAGCTTCCTTAAAAACATCTTCTAGGTCACTTGGCCCCACTTTCCTTATTTTAGGGTTAACCCACTTCTATTTTTTCCATTAAATTTATTATAGAAATAATTTATTTTTTATTCACTTTGAATTATAATACACTCATTACGTCACTTTATTATTTACCTTTTAAAATCTCTTAAACCACTTTGACTACTTTGACCTTTTGGGGCTTCTAGATGACATATGAAGGTCCTCCAACTTCGTAAGGCCATAACTCTCAAACCGTGAGGACTTATGTGACATTCCACATACCACCATAAATGGAACGAAATGTACTATCTATATAGAATAATATTATCTGAAAATATATCATAACGCATACCTTTACTCATCAAACAAACTTGGGTCCATTACCCGAACCTGGGGTCTCCAACTTCTCATGGCCATAACTCTCTAACTGTGAGGATTTATGTGACGTTACACATACCACCAGAAATGGCATCACAATAACTATCCATCTAGGATAGTTTCCCTGAAAAATTCACAATCCTTCATCTCATTATTCCACAATTAAGCATGGGTTCTGTTACTCTCCAAAGTGTCTTCCTATGAGGGATTTCACCATAAGGGGACCACTTTGGAGTTCATCCATATTCACTTCTTATCAACCATGACAAAACAACAATGAATCATATTTACATCAAACAATCTTGGGTCCTTTACCCAAACCTTTGTGATATGGGGATTTCTTCAAGTTTTGACATCAATGACAACCAACCTTAATCAACAATATCCCCCTTTGGCATTGATGGAAACACTCTGATGCAATACTGAAATCATATCACTCATGCTCCCCCTGGAACCATGCCTTTGTCCTCTTCATTTTATAAATCTTTTCCCCTAGAACCATGCCTTTGTCCTTTGCATATGATAAATATCTCCCCCTTTGTGATCAATGGCAAATGTATCTTTCCATCTGGGGCCACTCCCCCTAATTGAACTGTCCTCTTATGGTGCTTCCTTATGTACATATAAGACATATAAGATAAGCATTCAAGAAGAATCCAAAAAGAATTCATTTTGGAGTATAAATAAATCCAAGTCTTTGGCGAAGATATTCAAAGGCTTCCTATGGAAGTGGCTTTGTAAAGATGTCTACCACTTGCTCTTTTGTGCCCATATACTCAACTCTAATGTTATTTTCTGCAACATGTTCCCATAGAAAGTGATACTTGTTTGGAATGTGCTTTGTATTGGAGTGCATCACCAGGTTTTTTGAGATATTGATGGCACTTGTATTATCACAATATATTGGAATGGGCTCATCATACTCAACCTGTATATCTATCAAAGTTTGTTTCATCCAAAGAACCTGTGTACAACATGTTGCTGCTGCAATATACTTTGTCTTGGTTGTAGATAGAGATACTTATGATTGTTTCTTGTTTATCCATGATACTAAACACTCACCCAAGTAGAACTTTGTTCCACTGGGGCTTCATTGATCATCAATACAACCTGCCCAATCTGCGTTTGTGTAGGCAATTAGTGAGAGATCCTTTCCTTTTGGATACCATAGCCCAAACTCTTTTGTTCCTTTGAGATATCTGAAAATCCTCCTCACTGCTAATACATGTGATTCCTTTGGTGCTTCTTGAAATTGTTCCACCTGTCCAACTGCTTGCATTACATATGGTCTGGATGTTGTCACATACAATAGGTTTCCCATCATTGACCTGTATTTCCTTTGATCTGTAGACTTTGAATCATCATAATTTCTCAACTTGTAACTAGTTTTCATGGGAGTGACAACTATTTGTAATCTTCCATTGTGAACCTCTTTAGCATTTATCTAATATACTTGGTTTGAGAAATAAAAATTCCTTGGTTGCTTTGACTTATCTAAATTCCCAACAATAAGGATAGTTCTCCAAGTAGCGACATTTCAAATTCTTTTTGCATTTCGTTTACAAATTTCGGGCTTAACCTGTCATCATCACTACCAAAAATACTATCATCAACATAAATTTCAATTAATAAAATATTACATCGACTTACCTTGATGTAAAGATTGTTGTCTGTACTTCCTTTTCTAGACCCTACCTATTGCAGATAGTTATCTAGTTTAGAGTACCATGCTCTAGGAGCCTGTTTTAGAAAATACAAGGCCTTCTTTAATTTACACACATAATCTGTGTTCTCTGATAACTAAAATATTTTTGGTTGTTCAATGTAGACTTCTTCTTCAACTTCCCCATTTAGAAAAGATGATTTTACGTCCATATGATATACTTTAACATTTTTGGAGCATGCATAAGCTAAAAGAAAATGAACTGCTTCCATTTTGGCAACTGAGGAAAATGTCTCTTCAAAGTCGATTCCTTCAATCTGAGCATATCCTTTACATACCCGTCTAGTTTTGTTCCTTGTAACCTATCCATCTTCATTGAATTTATTCCTGAAAACCCATTTTGTGTCGATCACATTCATATTTGTTTTGGTCTTGGAACCAATTCCCAAGTGTCATTTTTCTCTATTTGATCCAACTCTTCATCCATGGCCCATAGGGAGTTTTATTAGTGTTGTTTTTTAGCATTACTCTGTTTTGAATATGAATTGATGTATGCATTGCCTGTGTGCAAAAAAAATATCTGCCAATTTTGAATCCATTAGCATTGTTCGAGCCATTTCTCGTGTAATTATCATCCATTATGATAATGTTCATTTTTCTTTGAACCATTCTCTAAACTAACCTATGAATCCATTCTGTCTTCTAAAACTCTGCAAGCTTCTCAAAGGATGGTTCTTTGGTCTGTCACAGCTACTGCATAGACTCCCCCTATCTAATATTCATATTACTTGGGAGTCTCTAAGTTGGATGGCTCAGTACAATTCCTTCTCTGATGTATATTCATCATCATCTTCATTGGTAGATTCATTATCATATTCATTGGTAGATTCATTATCTCTCTGATCTCTGACTTCTTTCTTTCTATCTGTGGATTCATCTTTCACTACAATGTTTGAAAGTATAATCTCTTGAACATGTTCCTTATTTACCTGTCCTTCCTTTCTTTCAATTATTTTCAAAACTTTATGTATCTGACATCTTTCCTTTTCTCTGTAGAATTTTCTTCATATCATTTTATTGTCAATCTTGCGATCTATGGTACCTAGTCTTTGTTCACTTTTTCTTCCTATTTTCTTATCCATACTTTCTTATATCAGATATCAATATTCTCTTTCATGGAATTATTAATCATGCTTCTACAATCACTGGCTATGTCTCCATAGTTATGACATTTGTAACACTCAATGTTACATGTGACCACATAGACACGTTCTGCTTGAACATTTCTTTTATAACCCCTGCAATCTACAACCTTATGTCCAAAGTTAGTACAATAAAAACAATGACCATAAAATAAATTTTCATACATGGGAGTGAATGATCTTCTTTGTGGTGTAGTCATTTTGAATTTTTTCCTTGACTGATCATGATCATGAGTTAAGCTTCTTTGTGGCTTGAACATGGATAGTATTCTTGAAGATGCATCTTCAATAGTTTTCTTAGATTCTGGTTGACCATGATTCCTTCCTTTCAGTACTTCTGCATAACTCTTTCTATTTTCTTCATTCTTCTTTTCTAGAAACGTAGAGTGATTCTCTTCATTATATACAACTGATGTGGATATTTATGTCTCTTCAACATTCTTGTTGAGCTTGACTATTTTGACTCTTAGTGTGACAACTTATTATTCAAGATTCTCAACCTCTTCTTCTTTCTTCATTATCTGAGATTTCGTGACCTCTTTTGTTCTCTTTGCTTCTTCAAGTTGGATTTCCAATTCAATTATATCTTCTTCCAGTCTTCTCTATTCTTGACCAAACTCTTCCTCAAGTTGGTTTAAGTCAATTGTTCTTTCCATGAGATGATCCATCAATATATTTTCTCTCTTTTATGCTTCTTCATTTTGTTTTGCTATGTTGGTTTCTAAACATTTCTTTTGATATTCTAGAGTTTCTTCAATTCTTCTGGCCTCTTCTAGTTGAGCACTTAAATTCTTGATGACATGTTGATCCCTTTAAGAACCTTGAACACTTTGTTTTTTCTTCATCAATTCTTTCTTGGATGACTTTTTCTCTTTTATTTATTTCCTTATATATTTAATTGCACTCATCAATTTTTCTCTGTAATCAACTTCTACTTCATCATACTCTTCCTCTTCTGAATCTGTCTAACATGATGAGCATCTTTCTTCTTGTTCTGTATCTGCATCTTCTTTGGCATTTTCTGAATCTGCGATGGGTGAAGAATATACGTCATGTAAATTATCCCAAAGTTCTTTGGATGATGAACATTTACCAACCTTTTCTCTTACCAGTTTAGGTAATCCTTCCCAGATGAATTCCATTGTTATTTTTTTATTCTTCTTCAATTCCTTCTTGGTTGTAGTCTTTTCCCTTTTTGAAGTATCATATCCTCTAACAACTGATTTCCAAATATAATGTCATTGTGCCTGTAAAATTACTTCCATCCTTCTGCTCCACATCTCATACTTAAAACCATTCTAACCATTAAACATTGGTACTCCATTCTGAGAATAATCCATAATCTCCTTCCAGTGGTTAAATTGTTTCCTGAAGGAACCTCTCTTTGACACCAATTGTTGGATTACTGAGAAGTGGGGTGAATCAGTAATAGCGTAATTATAATATTTTTTTTTCAAATCTTATATCAATGTAGAATTATCATCCAATAACGAGCAGTAAGAAATAAAAAATCACACACATACATAGTACACCAGTGTTTTACGTGGAAAGACAAATCGGGAGAAAACCATGGAATTATTTTTCTTATATGTCTTGAAGAATTACATTCATTGGAAGCACCAACTTCATTTGTTTTCCAGCTGTAACTCAAAGGAGTCTCCAACCCCCTAGTTTCTCAGGCTACAACCTGAGGGAATCTCCAACTCCCCACTTCCATGGCTACAACCAGAAGGAGGCTACAACTCCCTATGTTCTCCAGCTACAACTGGAAGGTAGCTACAACGACCTGTCCTTTCCCTATCAATTCACCTTGAAGTAGTAGTAGAATGATGGAACCACTGTCACAATATCACTATGAGATATACCGATGTAAACATGTACCAATAAATCTGAACCATGCATCAACCTATAACTTATCCTGTAATCAACATGTACCATAAACAAGTGCATCAACCATGCACCAACCTGTACCAAACAACCTGTAATCAACATGTACCTTAAACAAGTGGATCAACCATGCACCAACCTGTACCAAACGACCATCAACCTGTACCATAAACAAGTGCATCCAACCATGTACTAAGTATGTACCAATCATGTGTCAACTACTCATCAACTATGAATCACCAATATGTACCAACATCATCAACTATACACCTCATGTATGTGCCAACTCATCAACTACTTGTCTCAACCATGTACTTAACATGTACCTCAACCAAAAGACCTCATCAATTTCATCATCCAAATCTGATTTGTAGCTCTGTAATAGACCTAGTGTATATGGTCACATTCCTGAAAACCTTCCTTAACTTTAACAACAAGAGACTAGCATTTTCAACAAACTTTTATTTAGTCTCACATGCCTAGTTTTGGATTAGTCAACAACCCTAACTTGAAGTATTCATAAATTTGGACTTGTAATGTATAAATATATGAAAATAATACAAAATTTTCTTCAATTTGTTTTATTTAGTTCCTCTATGTCTCACTACTTGGAACCTCTCAGAAAAGGAGTTATAGCAAAAATGGCATACCTTGTTGAATTCTGAATTATTCTAGAGAGCGTCTTTGTAGAGCGTGCCCCGCATGAAATATTTTTTGAATTGATAAAAAAAAATGGTTAAAAAGAATACTATAGACTATACCCTAACCAACACATTTTGTCTCACTGAATTTGGATATGTTATGAAGAATTTATGACCTTTTTACCCGAAGCACCTGTTTTTGACTAGTTTCAGGACTAGCCACAAACCCTATTTTCCACAGAGTGTAACTCCCAAAATACAATGACCCACGAGATGAATTTTTTACCACAAATACTTATATATGTTTTTCTCAATGGCATATAAATTTCACAGTCTAAATCATTATAGAAATAATGTTATAGCGAAAATGGTGAGATGACCTGTAAATAAAATACCTTAGAAAGCGCCATCAAAAGAATTTATCCTTCCTTGCATTTCGGCCTTCTTTTCTTCACCTTACCTCATACATTTGGCTTAGATATCATTTATTACCTCATACAGCTATAGATATTCAATATTCTCAAGTGTATCTAAAATGAGAGAGTCTTGCCTCTTATTTATACTCTCCAAGTAGCTTCCTTAAAAACATATTCTAGGTCACTTGGCCCCACTTTCCTTATTTTAGGGTTAACCCACTTCTAATTTTTCCATTAAATTTATTATTGAGATAATATTTTTTGTATTAACTTAGAATTATAATACACTCATTACTTCACTTTGTTATTTACCTTTTAAAATCTCTTAAACCAGTTTGACTAATCTCACCTTTTGGGGCTTCTAGATGACATATGAGGGTCCTCCAACTTTGTAAGGCCATAAATCTCAAACCGTGAGGATTTATGTGACGTTCCACATACAAAAAAAAATGGCATGACATGTAATATCCATATAGAATAGTATTATCAGAAAATATATCATAACTCATACTATTACCCATCAAATAAACATGGGTCCATTACCCAAACCTGGGGTATCCAACTTCTCATGGCCATAACTCTCTAACCGTGAAGAGTTATGTGACGTTCCACATACCACCAAAAATGGCATGAAAAGAAATATCCATATAGGATAATTTCCCTAAAAAATTCACTATCTTTCATCTCATTATTCCACAATTAAGCATGGGTTCTCTTACTCTGCAAAGCGTCTTCCCGTGAGGGATTTCACCATAAGGGGGCCACTTTGGAGTTCATCCATATTTACTTCTTATCAACCATGAAAAAAAAATAATGAGTCATATTTACATCAAACAATATTGGGTCCATTACCCAATCAATGGTTGACATCAATGACAACCAACCTTAATCAACAACCTCAGTGTTCAAGAGAAGTATCTGCAGCAAGAGTCAACCATCACAAATTCATGTTCAAATACCCATGCCAGTCTATGTTCTTTTGATCCACCAATTACATATTTGTGTCAGTTTTGTGTCATTGATGGGGGATACACCAAGGCTCTCCCTCGTTGAGTCTATTCCTGTTGACTTCAACACACTATCCAAGAGCTAGACTTAGAAACCAGTTAGTACCTTGGGACCTACATTCCTCAATGGTAGGCCCCCTCGCGTCCGATAGTGGGTTTACATAATTGACCTATGATCTGATGATTCCATGGATTTTCAACTTCATCTCATCCATTCACATTCGTTTTAATGTACTAGAGTACCTTGGGAATCATTGACATCAATGGTGATTTCCCTTGCTCTTGTTAATGGTTTACCTCATTGACAGATAATCAAGTGGTTTTTTCCATGTTCGACATCAGGACATCTATTCACATAGTTAGATTCATACTACATCGGGATCGGTAAGAATACCCTGGGTTGATTCATCACTCTTATATGTACTTTTCCCAAGTTGCAACGAAGTTTCTTTTGAACGTTGACACATATATTGTCACATAGATCCACTTTGTATTGGTCATGGATTTGTCTTGTCGACTCGTAGATCCATTGTGTATTATGCATGGCTACGATCAGTTCAGGTCATAGGAGTATATATCCACATTGTATCGTCAATGGCTATACCATTTTTTCAATATAATTATGAATCCACATTGAACTTTATGGTGGCCATACCTTACAAGTCTTTATCACCCAAGCATAGGTATGCCTCCCTTGGGTTTAAAACATATCATAATATTTGTTTGATGGTTGTGTGCAACTTCTACCAAGTTCTCGGAGTCCATACCCTTGCTTGAAAAAATATATAAAGTACTTCAGTCATCAATTTCTCTCTTCTAACTTTGTACTTTGGGGGGAAATTTGTTACACATCAAAATTACTCACTTCAATAGTGTCGCAAGTGTCTTCATTACAAGTGTCGTAAGTGTCGCATATTGACCACAAGTGTCACAAGTGTTTCAAACATCACACTGCCATATTGCCTATCTCATGCCTCTAACAACATCACAAGGACACTTAATACACCCTCAACGATTGGTTTTAGGAAGAGAAACCATTTGATGAAGAGCACAAATCATTTTCCATGAAGAAAACCACTCAAAAATGATTTTTGGAAGGCAACACTCCCCTACCCACTGTCAGGGAGTGCCCACACTCCCTAGCCTTCTTTGGGGGAGCGTTGAAATTCTCTGTGCACCCTTTTGGGGGAGTGTTGCCCTTTCTGAGAAAATTTTGGTTTGTTGAGATAAATCAGGGAAGAATCCCCTCAATCTTTGAAGTTGGTTGGATTTGAATATGATTTCAAGGCTCGATCTTAGGTAGGATCCATAACTGAAGGAGAAGAATCCTCAACATATCCCAAGAATCTCTTAGGTGGTTGGGTTTCTCCAAGATTATATAAGGAGTCCTCTTCATGGTGAAAAGATATAGAGATTGACAAATACCAAACTTATGATCTCATGAGTGGTATTGATATGAAGACATTGTGAAGGATCAAACTTATGATCTCATAAGGGAGATATCATTGAAGCATCAACATTCTGTGTAGATTATTTGATCAAGGGTTTGGACAAAGAGAGCTTGGTGAAGCTGTTGCACCTACATCCATGGCTGTAAGCATATCACTTTGTTTTCATTAATATAAATCTATGCTTGGCCTATTTCCTTTAAAGGTTGTGTACATTTCATGAACTTGTTTCTTTCATAGATCCATTATGAAGCTAATCATGGTATAGTAGGAAGTATAACTCGTTTTTGTTTCTCATTGTATTGAAGGACCTTCTGAAGAAATTGGAGATCAAGATCATCCTAGATCAAGAAAGGAAAAATGTCGGTAAAAATGTATTTACTCTTCTTCCTTCCTCTTCTTTGGATAGTTTAGCTTCATGAAAAGGAAAGTCAGTGTCCACAATAGAAATTTTTTGTCTTGCTCATAGGGGTCTAGTATCCAAGAGAGAATCCACTTGTCAGCAAGGGGATTTCTCTGTAACACTAGCTAGAGGAATGGTTGGAGGAAGTTGGAGATATCCTAGCACAAGAGGAGCTGACAGAATCTAATCTGTCAGAGGAGGAAGCTGAGAAACAACTCATTGATGAGACTTGTTGGCATAGGGGCAGACTCAGGGTTCAGTTCCAACAACACACCAACAATCCCTAACTATTGTCCCTTTCAGAAACACCTGCAGAGAAAATGCAGTCTCACCTGAAGTAGCTATAGGGGGTTGCAGGACACATGTGTCTACAACCAGAGGAAATGCAAAGTGGATCCATGGCAACACTCTCACACAGATCTAGTGATTCTTTATCTTTCTTAAGCCTACTACACGAACTGTATCTCAGATCTAACATAATATTGCATTGACAGTATATCAAAGATCATAAGAACACAACATCAATCACACATAACAACAGGATATACGTGGTTCACCCTCTCCTTAGGGCTACATCCACCAACTCATCTCTTCTTTATTATCTTCTTGTCAAGATTCTTATAGGCACATAGCATCAAAATCCTACTCTGCAGAGGACAGGAGAGTTGTGTGCACCTCGCCAGATCCTCCTTCCTCGAGATAGGTTACAACACAAAGCCCTTACATAGTCTCTTACAGTTACCTACACTTAGGATTCCAAGTCTCAGATAGTATGCACAAAGCAATTACGACTATTACTTTCACTTCGCACACTGTCCTTCACTTTCGCTTAGAACACACCTTACTTACATCCCCTAGATTTCTATTTATACATTTCAAAAGGGCCTAAACATGGGTAAACCCATGGGCCAACATCCCATACCCGTTACATAATCCCAAAACCCAAAAATTCTCTAAAAAGGGGTCGAGATCCCGTGATATTCCCTTCCACTTGCGCTCCACCTTCAGTAACCCATCGAAGTCCCAAAAAGGGGTAAAACCTGACCAAAAAACCCCCAACACTCACCTCTGACTCATCTCGAGTCACTTTTATTTGGTTAATTATGCCTCAAAATCCTTAATCTTGGATCGATCTACTTCAACTTATTGTTGTGCCAAGGCCTCCTGTGTGACAAATTCATAAAGAAATTCCTCGTTCACGGGCCCTTCCAATTATTGCTCAACTGTAGTGACTACATGTTCTAGTTCTGCTCCTTGTGCTTCAATCTCTTCGAACAGTTGACAAGCTACATCCTGGTTTGGCTGGAGCCTCTGAGTCACTTCCATGACTGTTCTCTATATGGTATGGAATTGTTGTTGGACAATGCATTGTTCATGGGATCATTTCATTCTCTCAACTACTGAAAAGAGCTTCAACTGTGCCTGAACCATTGTTGCTTGCTGCTTGGCCTCCTGGAGTTGTGACTCCAGTTTCTTTAGTTCAGGATCCTCAGTGAGTCTCTCATAAGTCTGCACACTATGATCACTTAGTTTTTTACATTCCATGGCAAAGGCCTTGATTCTCTCAGCTATGCTCCGAGAAGTTGCTTCTCTTTGATCCCGCACATCCTGTGGAGTGCTTGGCACCGTTTGTAGCTCTAGATCTATTATTCTCCATTGAAGCTGTTGAATGGATTCAGCAAGTCTTGCCAGTTGATTCTCTACTAGATCTTTGGCAAGTTGTTATAATCTCGTCACAAAGCAAAGTACTCTATTGATTTCTTCTTTGATTCTAATCTGCTCTGCGAGCAACATTTCTTTATCTTTCTAGATCTGTTGTTTATCTTATTTAAACTTTGTTTGGAGGGTAGCCTTATCCTGCTATGAAACCCTACATTTCTCTATCACATACTCTTGTGCTTGGTTCCAAGTCGTTGTGGCCTGGACTTTCTCTTCCTGCACATGAATAAGGCGAGCTTCAATGGCGTCAGATATTCTGCGTAGTTGGATAGGCTCATATCCCAACTCTATTTCATATGATGCAGGGGAATAGTGGACGTTGCATGGATGGATTGAAGGGCTTGTTGGAAACCCCTTAGCTTTGTCTCAATTCTATCATACATAGCCTCTTGTTTTTCTTCGGTTCTCTGCAAAATATCTTCTGAGGCATCTGACACAGCTACAATAATGAAGTCGAAGTCATCCACCATGAGAACATTCTTTAGCTTTAGCTTACTAGCTTTGGATTTCATTCAATATGTAGGTTTCGTGGGGGAAACCTTTATTTTCTTCAGTGGATCTGCATCATCAGGAGGATCCTATGGTGGTGTTACTTCACTTGGATTTTTCTTATATTCTTCCCCTTCTTTCTCTTCTTTGTCCATTTCGTCACCACCTCCTTAGGTAGGTGAGTCTGAAGTATTTTCTTCTGAGACGTTGTCTAGATGTTGTACCTCTTCTTTCTTTTTCTTCCTGCTACTGTTGGGTGCATCATACTCTTCACGGGTAACCAGTGGGTTTCCAATGAGTTTTCGGTCGGGAATTTCTACCTAGTCGATTGGTATAAGGTACTCTATGGGCCATTACTTCATGATCTCCTCTAGATCTTCCTCGATGATCTTATATTATGACTACATATCTTCTTTACTCTCGTCTGGGCGCAATGATATATATAAAATGCCTATCTGCGTGGAACTTCATCAGGGGCCTAAATCTATCCAAAGTGTTCGTTGTCATATGGGGGAATGACTCAATATCCCATTTCAGCTACAGGTAGTAGGTATGAAAAACTGTGTTCGACTGCAACTTTTTTCCCATATCACTCAAATACCAGAGCATGGTAAACTTCACAGTAAGCGGCTCGAATGGCTCAATGTCAGGGAAGTTTTCACCTTCTGGCATCTCCCAATATGTAAATTTGATGAGGATCAAGAGCGATATAAAGTGGAACTCATAGCCCTGATCCTAAGCTTCACGAAAATCCACTTTGAGCTGGTTGACTAAGTAACTATCCCATTTCATCTGTAATCCCTCCACGCACTTTCCTACAAGGTCAACGACAAACCTTGTGACCTGCATGGGTTTGTATTTCCTTACTAGTTTACCAGTGATCAAGTGGCAAGCCAGGCACACTACACCATTCTGAATGAAGGCTACCTTGTAGCCTCACATTCCCTTCTCTACATTGCCATAAGTATCTTTTATCCTCTGTGCCAGGGTGCGATCTGTAGTCTTCCCTGGGTAAAAGTCCTATGGGTCAAGTCCCTACATACTTAGGTCGGTGATCCTATGGATCATCATTGGATCGATGGTGATGCGTATGTCAAGACATAAATAACTGTCATGGAAGCACAACAACAGGATTTTAACGCACGTGTTAACCTCCTGGTGCCTTCCAAAATATTGGATTTTCATTACATTCAGGATAATGGACTGCGTGATGTTCATGGTCCATGGTTGGGGAATGATTTTTCAATTTCTTTCCCTTCATATTGGTCAAGTACTTATGAGGCACGAGCATGCCATAGGTCTCGTGGTCTCCTAGATTATAGTCACTGATTTTCAGAGTTGCAATTCTCTCCAATTGTGGTCTGACTGCACGTATCCCGTTTGAGAGGTACGTCGTGATAACTGTGTAGTTGAAATCCCTTAGAAAACTATCATGACTCACCACACTGGCCAGAGGTGGGATGTAGTTGGGTTGCATAGATGGGACTAACTTCATGTTTGCTGAGTCATTTCTATGCTTAGTCCTTTCCTCTTTTGCAGCTCGGGATGGTTCATATCCATGAGAAGTCGACGGGGAGGCTTGCACTCCTCTCGTCGATGAGGCTTTAACTTCTGTGGAGATCACTCTCTCTTCCATTAGATCAATTAACATTTCTTCTACTAAATTTTCCACAACACTAAGCTCGTCTAACATGCATGCTCGATATTGGATATCTCAGGCTGATGAACAATTTCTCAATGCAATAAAATAGATGGCAAGGTATCAATAAGCACAACACAATAAAAATGAGTTCTCTAGTTGGATCAGATACAATTCGCGAAAGTGTGCCTGACGCAATAGTTGATGGGATAAGTAGAAAGCGATGTAACAGATCCTTCCAACGGACAAGAACTCTTCATCAATGTAGTTATGTCCATTATGACATGGTCGCAACGATCTGATGGAGAGATTTCTGATCATATCTGTTGTTCTAACCATTCAGGAACATCAATCTAATGGTTATAATTCCTCCAATGGTCATATCGCTCCACCATGGTGAAGTGTCAATCTGAGATTCTCTGATATTCTAGCGAAGTTCAAATTCTAGAGACTTTCCTTCTGTGAAGTCTTCCCTAGGGATTCCTGTAATTTCTCCAACATTACTGTCTTCTTGTTGATCTTTCTATCCTTCTTCCTTGTGATTTGCACTACTAAGTTCCTCTTCCCATTTTGATTCTTATCTTCTCTTGGAATAATAACTTCTCACTGTTGATAGTATTTTGTAGGGTTCAAGTCCAATACTTCTTCTCTGACTGGGGTAGGTGCTCTACCCTCTTGTATGGACAAGTTTTTCAAGTCTGTCTGTGTTGTTTCAACTTCGACATCCAAGTTTCTAGTTCTTAACAACTTCGATCTGTTCTCTTGTTATTCTATCAAGTGCGTTATTCTCCTAGTCATGAAATAATTTAATTTTTTATTTTTGTGTTCAAGGGATTATTCTTCTTTTATCCGTGCCTGATCTTTCTCAATCTAGAGTTTTACTATCAATAAATCAAATGGGTCATCATTCTCAAGAAATTTAATAACCTCAAATTATTCCTCTGTCGAAGTGCCATGAGAATTCATAGATATCTGGGTAAGTCTTCCACATAGGGTTATTAACTTTCCGCTAAATAATCTTATTCCTCCCAATGAAGGAATCATAGTATGCTTTCCTAAAATTCCCAAGTTTTTTTTTTCATAACATTCACTTGTGTTTCCTCATCCAGAACAAAGTCTATGTCGAAGTCTCCTATTCTTGTTTCTATGAACTCTTTCTCTTTGAAGATATCTGATAAGTTTCTATCTCTGTGGTCATTCAAGGTTCCTTTCATTTGTAGTAATACAATCTTTGATTCTTTCTAGGGTTCTTCCATAATCTTATTTTATGAGTCTTTCTCATGTTTTTCTTGTTCCATATTCATTCTTTCAAGTTTTAAAATCATTCTTGGGCAATCCAGAACTTCATGGTTCATAGATTTACAACAAAGACAACTAGGTCATTTATCGGTGAAATCCTAAGAAAGATGGCCTAATCTTCTACAACTGTAACAAAGGTTTAATCCTTTCTTCCTCTTAAATGATCCACAACCTTTCTTTTACTACGCACTAGGATCATGGTAGCTAACCTATACAAACTTCTTCCTAGGGTATTGCATCCATTTGTTAGTCCAAACATTCTTTCTATGCATAGGAATAACATAGCTTTCATTATTTCTATGAGATATACTCATATCCAACCTTCTTTCTTCTAGTTGTACCCTATTTTTCAGACTAGGACCAAATTTATCAAACATACCTAGATCCATACTTTCGAAACAAAAATTTCCACTTATCTTACCTCTATCAGAGCACAAATCTTTCAAATCTTACCTCTTCAATCAAAATTTTTTACTTTACCTTTATCAGGGCACAAATCTTTCAGATCTTACCTCTTTTCTTTGGATCAGACTTCTTTTCTTATAAAATATATTTCACAAGTCAAGTAGAATATGACACACTAAAGCAACAGATCTACGCACATAGCTTTCTTTATTTTCCCCAGTTCCCAACAATCACAGTTTCAGGTCCCGGTAACAAAACCATTTGTTGGCATAGGGGTAGACCCGAGGTTCAATTTTAAAAATGCACAAACAATCCCTAACTACTATCCCTTTCGACAACACCTACATAGAATATGCAGTCTTACCTGAAGTAGCTATAGGGGGTTACAGGACACAGGTGTCTACAACCAGAGGAAATGCAAAGTGGATCCAGGGCAACACTCTCACACAGATCTAGTGATTCTTTATATTTCTTAAGCCTACTACACTAACTATATCTCAGATTTAACACAATATTGCATTGAAAGTATATCAGAGATCAGAAGAACACAAAATCAATCACACATAACAACAGGATATACGTGGTTCACCCTCTCCCAAGGGATACATCCACCAACTCTTCTCTTTTTTTCTATCTTCTTGTCAAGATTCTTACAGCCACATAGCATCAAAATCCTACTCTGCAGAGGATAGGATATCTATGCACACCTTACCAGATCCTCCTTCCTCAAGCTAGGTTGCAAAACAAATCCCTTACACAGTCTGTTATAGTTACTTTCACTTAGCCTTGCAAGTCCCACATAGTATGCACAAAGCAATTACAACTATCACTTGCACTTAGCACATTGGCCTTCACTTGCACTTAGCACACACCTTAATTACATTGCCTAGGTTTCTATTTAGACATTAAAACAGGGCCTAAACATGGGTAAACCCATAGGCTGACATCCTATACCCGATACATAAGCCCCAAACCCAAAAATTCCCTAAAAAGGGGCTAAGATCCTGTGATCTTCGCTTCGACTTGTGCTCCACCTTCAACATCTTCTTGAAGTCCCAAAAAGGGGTCAAACCTGAACAAGGATCTCCAAACGTTGGTCAAGGGCCAACACGACTGCATAATTGGAGCTTGCAACAGGGTGACAAAATAATGCCACAAAAGAAGAAGAAATTGACATGGGGGTTCAAGATGATCTACCCACTAATAGGGAAGAGTTGTAGTCGAGAAGACTGCATAAGAAGAACCAACCACTAGAGTAGTTGGACAGGATTATAGAGGATATTAGGAAGTTGATGGTGAGGTAATTAGAATCAGTCAACAAAAGGGATTTGAATGGAGGAGAACCTACCATAGCAGTAGGAAAGAAGAAAAAAATGCAACAACATCAACATAGCTGGAGAATAGAAAGAGGACAACTCCAAGGAAAATTTTGGTATCCAGAAGGATTTCAACATTGGAGAAGAGGAGCTCATGATTTTCCCAACAATGTAGTATGATGTAGGAGAATCTCTCCACCTCAACAATGTGCCATCATTCGAGCACATCAGCTCGCATTTCAAAGAAGGAGAGATATTGACCCTCCCATTTTTAAATATGAAATATAATCCTATACAGATTCATGTTGTAATATTGAGTGAAAACCAAGCCATATCTTTGAACAAACATAAGATAAGGTCACCTTTAATGGCTAACAGGTTGATCGCTCTAGGTTCAATTCAGACTAGATGGCCATTTATGAAACTTCAATGTAATAGATGAGGTTAGGTGAGAGAGGAAAAGCTCGCAGAGCCCCTCTTTTGTAAATAGATCTTGTATCATATATCATAAGGAGACTTAGGAGGATTCAGAGAGGTCTCAAAAGAAGAACTCAGTATAGATTTAGGATAGGAGAACTTGAGAGAATTGGGACTTTGTTGAAGTCCAATTTTTGTAAACATCTGTATAGACACACAGAGAAAATAGAAAAGCATTTTTTCCTGCACATGGTGTGTTTGCATGTTTGTGTTTATTGTTATGCTTTTACATGTCATTCATGTTTTGAATGTATGAACTGGTGAAGTATTGTATGATTTTCATTTTTTTCTCATCTTTGAGTTCCGAGTGCAAGGAGTGCACATAGTCCACAAGGAGTGCGTTGACAGAGATGAGTTAACCTCAGAGAAGCTTAGGAGATATATCCTTGAGTCTTCATCAACAAAAGTGCAAGGAATGCATAGAAAGAAATCTGTGTTGAGTTTGTAAAGACACAAAGTTAATGAACACTCTGTAAGGAGAAGCTCTGCAAGGTGTGCATTGAAAAAGAAAAACACTAGGAGGGCGAGAAGAATTTATTTTCAAGAAATCCTTCAGATATGACTTTGAGGAAATCCCAGAAATGCAAGGAGTGTGTGGGAGATCAAAATATTTGAGGAGATCAAGCTTAGAAGGGATAATGCAAGGATTGTGTGGGTTACAAAGTTATTCTAAGTCCTAAAGCTCAAAAGAAATAATGCTTTCACAAGCACAAGTGAGACTCAGAGTAGTCGTGTTCGCATGAGAAAGTTCAAAGGTTGAAACCTTTAAACACTGACAAAACTCTTCCCAGGTGGAAGAAATCAAAAGCTCAAGAGGAAGAGTGACAACAATGGTCTAATTGGTTGTGGAGAGGAGCTTGGACTGTTACATCTACATCTAGTGAATGAAGGAATCATAGAGGAGAGGAACAGACCCAATCTGTTGGATCTGAGCGTAGAGGACCAACAACTGTTGGATCCAAAGATAAGCGAACAATAATTAACCCTTGTGTGCACAAGAGAGTGGACTTGTAAAATTCCTGAAGTCTCGTAGAAAACAGGGACCGTCCATCGTCCAGGGCGACAGGTGGTGAAATATCTAAGGTTTTGTGTGAAAGAACTCTAGGAGGAACGAGTGCGTGGGATTTGAAACAACCGAAACCGGAAGACCTAAAGTGGATAGAGGCTTTCGGATCAAGAGGGAGGCACACGCCAATAGATCATGTTTTTTGGGTGAAATCACTCCAGAAGAAACGAGTGAATAAGAGTTTGAAACTCCCAAAGTTGGAATATCTGAAGTGTCGAAGAGTTGAAGAGTTGAAGAGGTCTGGACCATTAGATCCAGAGGGACACATGGCAGAAGATCACAATCTTCAGGTAAGTTGCATTTGAGTTTTGGTTGAAAATTGAAACTTCCAAAATCCAAAGACCTAAAGTGAATATGGGTCTTTTGATCTAGAGGAGACGTGGCATAAATCTGATAACTTTATGTAAAGTCTTGAAGTAAACTTCAGTCATCCAATCTAAGAGGAAACACAATAGGAATATGCATACTTTGAGGGGAAGCGAATTTTAATATTTGATATCTCATATTCTGAAGACCCGAAGGAGATGTCGACCGTTGATCGAGCAAAGGGCCACATGACTATTGACCTAATTGAAAGATCAAACACTCAAAGTAGAAGCAGGGATGTTGATTCAAGAGGAAAGGTATTCACAGAACGTCGACTCTGTAATATTGGTGTATAGAGGAAGGTGAGGTTTTGACATTTGATATTTTCAAAGCTCGGAAACCCGAATCAATGAGAGTCGTTGATGTGAAGGTGGACACACGGTGCCAGATCTATAACTTCGAAGGAAAGCAGAGGAGGAAAAATTCCAAGACCCAGAGAAGATATCGATCATTGATCGAGGAGGGAGTGGAAGACCCTTCGATTTGGATGAGGAGGACAAAGTCCCGAATATGGAGAAGAGCCATCGATTTAGGAGGATGTGTGGCAGATGATCTTCCATTTCAGAGAAATCTGTCTAGAAGAATTGGGAAATTGAGAATTGAAACTTCTAAAGGTCAGATTCTTGGAGGGGATCCTGGACATAGATTTAGGGAGACAGGGTGCAACATATCTTCCACTCCGGAGGATTGCCATACCGAGGAAGAAAATTTTTGAGAGTCAAAACTCTCAAAGGCCGAAAAGCCAGAATCAACCACAACCATTCATTTGGAAGGGAGCTACGCATCGAGAGATCGTGGAGATCTGGGATCATGCATGGAAGGAGGAAATAAGGCAGGAAAAGGAGATTAGATCACAGCCATTGATCGTGGATTGTCATCAAGGGGTCGAAGATCAATGGACGAGATGGATTGCAGGGTTGGAACTTGCTCGAAGGATAAAAATATGAGAGTGAGACACAATTTCAACCATGGTTTTAACAAAGAGATACATGGCAGCTGGAGGTGAATTGATGGGAGAAAAGAGGGTTGGTATAAAACCACTCTTGTCTGCGCCTGCAATCACGCATTTTCACAAGGACATAGCCTGGGGCCATATGAAGAAGGGGCTAATCGCAGAAGGAGCTAGCGCCTGAACCTCAGTGTTTTGGAGGCATGTAGGAATAGCTCATGAGTCTGACAGAACCTGTACACAAAAGGAAAAGGAGCATGTGTATAATTGATTTGCATTCAATTATGAGTCTGGAGAGTCAATTCGACTCAAAAGAAAGAAAGATCCTAGACCGAGAGTTCACAGTACCCCAAGAGGGTAGAGGGGCTGCATCAACTTGACCATATATACAGGGATATTTTTAAGGAGAAATGATGGTGTGAGATTGATAATAAATTATTTTTCAAAGTTTATTAATACTACAAGAACGAATTCAATTAGATGTATATGTAGAAAACAAAAATATGGACATATATTAAGTCATTCTTCAAAAACCATAAATATTCGGCCCTTTTACATGGGGTGTATTCATATTGCATATAATTAAATTCTCTTTGAAATATGTTGGCATTATTATATAAACATAAGTGAGATCATGTGTACATAGCTTATTTGTAAATCTAGAAATGTTGGTTTCTTGATAGTAAGCAATTAGTTAAGAGTTTGACAATACCCCAAGAAGGAATTCACATTGTTTTATGCAAAAAACAAAAATCTCCATATTACGCCATTCTTGGACAAGAAGGCAAGGTATGCAATCGAAGAAAATTTAGAATCTTCCTCTTTTCTAATGCGAGATAGAGTTTGTTCCCCGGATAATCAAATGCTCAAGTTCAAAACTGCATGCTTCATGATTTAAAGTGTAAACATAAATAAGATCATGTAAGCATATTTTAAAATCTATAATAGTTCTAGTTCACGCTCATGATCTAATCTTAAATAAGATCATGTATCTAGAATATTTTTAAATCCAAGGGAATTTAGAATCTTCCCTCTTTTTGAAGTGGGATCTAGATTTTGTTCTCATATAATAAAATGCTAGATTTGAAAATTAGGTCTGGATCATGATCTAAACATAAATATTATTAAATATACCTAGCATATTTTTAAATCTAGAAAAGTTAGTTCCTTCCCATAATCTAAACTTAATTAAAAGTGTATCTAGCATATTTTTAAATCTACAAAAGCTAGTTCATGCTTAGTAAGCAACTAGTGAAGAGTTTGACAATATACATAAAGAAATAAGGGGAGGTTGAACCATCCCCATTCTTTCCCTTCAAAGATATACTATTTTAGAATATTATATGTTTATATAGGAGTTCTATATATATCAAAATGATTGATAGAAGTGTTGAAAAGTTATATAGACACTAGTTGAGTAACCCTTCTATGAATATAAAAGGATTAATTAAAAATTTTATCAAACAAAACTTCAATTTTGCTACAAGTACATATTTCAACTATTGCAAAACTTCAATAAATTGCATCATTCAAAAAGGAAAAAAATTAGAAGAGAAGTTTTGCATCATGTGCAATTTGTATTGTAACAAAAAAATTTGAAAAAATTAAAACAAAAAACATGTTCAACACAAATAAGGTTGAACACTTATATATAAAAGTCCTAGCATAAAAACAAACTAAAACTCAGAAATGTGTAATGTACATACATTTAAGCATCATCATGAATAGATGCATCCTTATCAGGTATGGATGCATCCTTGTTAATCCCATTCTCCCACATTCTCTTCAAGCATAGTCTCATGCACTCTCTTCTCCACGTTGCCCTATAACACATTTCAAATTTGTATATTTGAAAATTAAAATTAAACGATTTTAACACATTGAATTGTAGTTTTAAATTTTGAAACATGTAATAGCTATGATGTGCCAACCTGAATATCATCGACCATACAAGAATATGACATTCCCATGGTCGATAGAGTCATGGTCTTACCCACCATACCCTAAGATTCAATAAATTATACATTGTAAGAAAAATTTCTTTCAAATTAATAATTTAAATGACATAGAAATTTTAATATATAACTAAATTTGTTTTAAACATGCAATTATACTGGTGAAATCCCACCCTCTTCAAAGTATCCCAATGAGAATTGGGATAAGCCTTCCCAATTAGTGGGAGACAGAATAAGAATCTGTGAACAACACAACTAAAAATTTAAGATTTCAATGTATTCACATTAATAGAATTTTTTTTTTTCAAGTATATTGATTCTTAAACAAGTTGTGAAGATTGGACAATTGAAGTTCTCATATATGGATATTTTTAAACACATACATGATTCAAACCATCCAAATTAAAACTAAATGAATCAACTCCCCTATTTACTGGAGATTCATTTAACATATGACCAAACTACAATTAATGACGATAACAAATAAATTATTTCTAAAGATATAATGATATGTATATAGATATATAACTATAATAAAACTATCCTCAAATCCATGAAAAATTTACTAACTATAACACATACCAATCCAATGTTCAATTCATCATTCTGAATTAACTCCTTTGAACCATTGTGGAAAATCTTTGCATACTTGTGTATATATTCTATGGACATAGAATCTATCTCTTCATCTATTTTGTAAATAAAATTGGCTCAAGAATTGGCTTCATCTCTATGATAGTTCAAACCAACATCAACACCATAAAAAAATGATTCTAAATTTTCTCTGATTGCATTCCTAGCCTCCTTGCCAACATATGATGTAGCTCACATCTCTGAATGTGAGGATAATTCCCTTGTTGGAAAATATACCAAAGGTAGCGGAGTCCTATGCAATGCTGCATTTCGATATGCCTATTTCCGATCATATGTTCATCCTTTACCATCCCCATAATAACTCAACAATAGGCTGGTATAATAAGGGTGCATGCCCATGAAAATATCTCCATAAAAGATTCTATAAAAGTAATGTGGAACTACGTCATTCCATGGAAACTTTACATATGCTACCAAAAATCTATTATAAAGATGTCCTGCTATGTTGGGATTCTTCAAATATTGCAGCTTCAACATCTTTCACTTTGTCCTCTCTTTGAAATTGAACATAGAAATTGCATATTTTTTTGAAACTCTACCTTTTACTACTTCCCATTTATCAGGGCCCATCACCATTGAATTATGTCTCCTCATCAAATCAATGAATCTATCAGTTGCTAGCCCCATTTTTTGATATTCATCCATAAATTTCTGCAATGAATGTAAAACAATATCCAAGATTTGCTTACTTTATCGTGGGAGATCCAAGGACCTCAAATCATTTTGCAACCTGATTTTAACATGTGAGCGTCATTCCAGGGTCATTGCTTCAACATACCCTTGCCAAGGAAGCTCATCACCAACATCTGAGGGTTAGGTATATGTAGGTGTGTAATCTTCGATTTCTTGATAACGCCCCCTTAATCCACTTTCACCCTCTTAACCAACATTGGAATATTCATGATAACCACTCTCTTTTGGGTAAAATCATGAATCTAGGTAACACTTTCGTGACAATCGGGTCTCCAAAATTTCTAGCGGCAATTTTTTGGCCGAACAAATGTTTCTTTCGGCCAAAAAATTTCACATCAAATTTAACGGTGCCCTCGAAATTCGTGAACAATGTTTTTTGGATGAATTATTTTTCCATGGCAAGCATATTTCAGCCGAAATATTTTTCGGCCAAAACTTTTATTTTTAACGGATTCCGTTAAAAACTAGGTTTCGGCCGAATGAATATTTCGACCGAAAACGTGAAAATGGGATTGTTTGCAGGAAACTGCAAATTCTCTCCATCTTACTTCATCTTTGGAGGTACCAGACTCCTACAAATA
>ML781913.1:190490-207144 GCA_009831015.1 Picea engelmannii | reverse complement strand
GTTTGAGAATTGATACCAACATTTTTAAAATTGAATCTACTTTCATTGGGTATAATTTGTTTTCATTTTCATTGTTTTTATCTAATTTTATTTAATTTTATAAAAAAATCACTGCATAATATTTTTAGGTGAGATTACGATTCAGTGAAATGAAAGATCCATATCTCTAAAAATACACAATGAAAAATTATGGAAAATTTATATTCATAATTGTTAAACTGTTCTCTTCAAAAGGGTATTTTTAGATTTTACTTTTAAGTAAAAATTAAGATAGATACAAGGTGTAGAAAAACACGTTTTTAAAATCTGCAACGTTTTAATCTTGGTCAACTTCCAAAAATTCTAGAAATTATAATATTCATCCGTTAGATTCAAAATTATAGTCATAATAAAATAGAGTCTCTGTAGATTGTTGCAGTATATTTCATTTCTTAAAAACATAAGTTTAATAATAGATATATTGTTGTGGAAAACAATAACTCGTTATCATTCCTTTCATGTTTAAGGAACATACTGTTAAACAATTGTCAAATTGACATATCAAATCTTGATAAAAAAAAATTTGAAAAATAGTCATTAGAAATATAACAAAATTATTCACAAGTTTTTGTTTTACTGTAAAGTGAAATTCTAAATAAAAAAATTATTTTTGTATGTCGGAAGTTGAAGAACTTGTGAAAATACAGTTTTTTTTGTCATAAAACAAGCAAAAGTGTTATCCATCTTCATGATTTTACCCTTTTTCATTATATTATGTCACATTAAACTGATCATCTACACAAAGATGCATTTGAAACTAATTAAAACATTTAACAAAAACAATAAAACATAAAAAAAACTAAAAAAGATAACATATAAAACATAAACAGAAATACACAAAAAAATAAAAAATCAAAAGAAAATTACAAAACATATTTTTGGTGTTGTGATGTATTCCCTACATTCTCCAGTGTTGGAGTATTTATGTGCAAACTATCTAAGAAAGTTGCATCCATAACACTAATTTGAGCAATCTATCTCGATGATCTATTCACCGATTCATTTGATAATCTCCTCATCTCACTAGATTGTCTTTGGTCACTAGATGCCCCTCCCAAGATGCCATGCCTTGGTGATATATGGGTCTCTGACGTCCTCAGTGTCTCATTCGAAAAAGGGGTTCCTCTTCCTGCTTCATTTGGTATTCTTGACCGTTTTCAAGGCATATTTGGAGACTCTTGTCTTAACATGTCACCTCGATAGATATCCTTTTAAAATATGTGAATGTGAAAGTTCATAAGTTATAGAAACAAAAAATGAAAATATAATATAAAACAAATTTAAGGAATAAACATTTATAACAACTTCAAAGAATCAGAGACATATATTGAAAAGCTAACACCTATATTTGTGACTATGATGGTATAAATAATGAACATTAAAATATTTAAATATAAAAAAATGTAAACATGTAGAAGATACACCAAAATTTTGAACTGGACTTGTATGTCATTCTTGGAACAAATATACATATGGACGAATTATGTTGTGTTATAGGGCCTTGTATGTGATCTTCAAGCCATAAAATCATTGTTCATCGCCTACTCCCTTCGATATCATCTTCAAACATTTTCTTGGTCTCAAAGACATGTCCTCTGTGTGACCAAACTTGTAACTAATTTTGTATCCCACTTTTAAGCCTAAGATTCCTACCAAAGTGAACTTGTTATGGTATGGGCCCATATTCATGGACCACATGAAACCATAGAATAAAAATGTAGGGCCTATGGCCTTGGTTTTAGCCTCACACCATTTCTTAGAAATGTTGTATATTTCCTAAGCCATTAAATTTTATCCCCTGATCATTTATTGGGATAAAATACCTATAGATGATGTGACAAGCCTTTTAATTAGGACCATGTTGCACTCCTAAACAAAATATTATAACCAAAGGGAATGTCTCATGGTCTAATGCCAGAAGCATGGATGAAATGCCTTATAATTAGCTCATTTATGGCCAAAGCAATTGGGTTTGTATCATATCTTGGATACGGAGACTCATCCTTAGTTTACCAAACCATAGGACAATGCTTGTGTCCCACTCTTCAAGAACATATTACTTCCAAAGGAATTGTGTGATGTTTCAAGGACTTATACATGGTTCATGGATTAAATTCATGGGGAAAATATACCTTACGGAGGGCATGTTTTACAACAATCATGTTTTATGACATTATGGAGGGAAATTCATAGGTTTAACTCATTGGCATATAAATATCTTTACAAATATACATGGGTAAAAGGGGAATCATATTTTTACAACAAATTGGCATATTTATTGAGGAAAATATTACACCCATACCTTTACGACATCGGTATATAAATATCTTTCCAAATATACATGGGTGAAAGGGGAATCATATTTTTATGACATTGGCATATTTAATTAGGAAACTATTACACCCATGACAAGTTCTGAATTATTTATTTCCTTCAATTTGACTATCTTTATGCACCATGCAGTACAATAATGATTGGATTATTGATTTTCTATACTTTCTATTAGAAACACACTATTCACCATCACCATCAAACAAAATAGATAGAAAGGAAGTATGTTAATCATTGACTCATTAAGTGGTGCATAATGTTGGACAATCTATTTACACTCAAATAATTAATGGACAATGGACAAATAGAATCATGAAAGGATGCACTTACATTCTCATGGTTACAACTTGTCATTTCATGATTTCAAATTACAATAATAATTTATCTTTCGTTCGCTATTATCATTTCAAGAAATGGATGGTTTCTCTTATACATTATTGTATTTTAATTTGGGATGATTTCTCTTATGTAGATGGTTCAATATTGGTTGTTCTTATGTAGGTCGTTCAAGATTGCATGCAAATTCATTTTCATGCAAACGAATGATTAGAAACTACTTTTCTCCTTTCTAGAGACAACTCATTGATATTTTTATCTCCCATACAATGAATGTTACTTAATATTTTACCCCACCTCCACCCTCATATACTCATATGAGGGTGGGGATGGGGGAATAATCAATAAAATATAGTATAATATAGTATGAGACTAGGGATGGAAGGAAATAATGAGTAAAAACTAATATGGTTTACTAGTTATATCCCACCACATGCACCCTCATAGTAAAACATAATATACATTCATTATATCCCCTAACTCGCATCCTCATATATGAGTGTATGAAGGTGAGAGTGGGGGTGGGGGTAGGGGGAATAATGAGTAAAACTTAAGAGGGTATATTTTACTCAATATCTCCCCCCACCCTCATATAAATGAGAAATGTGTCTTCAATATGAGATCACTAGGCGTTCTAGTTCAAAATGGGAAATATGTTTCATACCCTCCCAAAAGTTGTACTATGATTTCACTACATACACACCTCCAAAAGGTCATATGTCCCTTTTGTTCAATCGATAATTATCTTACAACTATTGTTTTGTCACCCTTTCACTCTTAATGATGGAGAGAGTGAATTGGAGAGAGAGAAATAGTCACAAGACAATGATGGATTCAATTAAATGGACATATGACCATTTGGAGGTGTGGAGGTAGCCAAACCATGGTAGAAATTTTTCTGAAGTCATGGTACAAAGTATTTATTTATGTTTTTATTAGGTCCTTTTACCCTCTTTAAAAATTGATAGAGGATTTCCCTCTTAGAGAGTCTTCCTTCATTACTTAGATTCATAGGTGCATTCCATTTCAATTGCAACAATGGATAAACATTTGGTGATAGGTCCAATGCAATTTGGTTTGAGAAATCAACCAAATTTCATTCTTTATATGTTTTCATTCTTAGTATATTTTAAGAAACTACAAAAAATGTTGAGGAATAGATCCAAAGATTATTTGACTAAGGAATATCTAGATGAATCTTTCATAAATGAAATGAAGTATGTTGTAGGGATAATGAGTTAGGGAAATTGAATCCTTATACCTCAACCCAATATTTAAAGATGAAGAGGGGGAGACAAACTATCCAGAACAAAGGGCCACACACCTTTAGGGAAAACATTTTCCCACCACAATGAAACTCCTAGAGATCCACTTACAATATTTATATGAGGATATCACAACACAATTTTGGTGGTGAAGTTGCCTAGTTATGTTCATGTTCAAGGTGTAACACATGTACAATGAAGAGGATAATTTGAATGTGACACCCTGGCATCTAGATAGGGTAGCTCATGCTTTGGGAGAAATATGGATTGCTAAAAACTTTAGAGGGGATTTTAGCGATTGTCTCGAAATGCATTAACTCAAATAGAAGATTGCAACTCAGATGAGCCAAATGAAATTAAGCTCATGCATTTTTCTAGAGAGACATGCATATTGAATAATTTATTGAGAAGTTCCAAGTTATTGAATATAAGGCCAAGTTTCCCCCAAATCAAAGGTTGGATATTTTTATTTCCGATCTATGGTTAGAGTTCAAATCTAAGTAAAAATGTTTAAATCCGACATTCTTTTTCCAAAGAGAAAATATCTATGTCAAGGAAAAAAATGAAAGATATATTTTTTATTTGATATAAGGCATAAAAAAATATACTCATGTAAATCATGCCTAGAAATATCTATAGTAAAAACACTACATATTATCACATATATACTCTAATAAATAGCAATATGTTAAATACTTTCAGGTGTTTTACCTTATCATTCTTAAATACTTCAACAAAATTTAACAATGTCCTACTTCTAAGATTTTATGAAATGTTTAAAACAAAGAAAAAACCATTGTCCTTGTGGACAGGGACTTGTCCATGTACATGGACAGGGCCAATGCATCTCTTTTTATCTAACATGATTCTTATGAAATGGATTCTCATAATTTTTATAATGAATAGAAATTGACTATTGCAACATGATCAACACCATTACAACCTACTATGGTACCAATGTATCTACTTGGATGTGTATGTGTAGGAAGGTGGTGAAATATGACAGACAAGAAGAGTTAAATGAGTTACTTTCACTATAAAGTAATGATAATGTTTATTAATATTTATTAAAAGAGTAGGAAGGGTGGTGCAATATGAAAAACAAGAAGAGTTAAATGATCTATTTTCACTATATAAAGTAAGTATAATGTTTATTAACATTGATTTATAAATACAATATACAAATTCAAAGGCCTGATTTCATCCCTATCCATGTACGCTAAATTCAATGACTTGAGATTCTGACTCCAAACACACACACAATATGTTTATGTTTTCTTGAGCAAGTAGATACAACACACTTACTTCTTGAGTGGGGTGAAAATGCTTGCTACATGGGCTTGAATTGAAGACAAATCTATCTATTGCACCAAACCACACCAAATTATGTATTAGTATGCTCACACAACTTATATATAGATATAGGCATTGATATGAAAAGTTTCATAGATAGTGTCTTTGGATATTGTCTCCTATTCCATAATTGAGGATAGATATTATGTATGGTATGTGCATATCTTCCTTCCTTTAATAAAGGAATAGGGAGGAAGGTAGAAACAACCAACAACAAGAGCCCATGGGTCATAGCCATTAGATGGATCTACTCATCAACCGATGGCATACAATTTGTATGTATGTTGGTGGAATGGTTGGAGGGACTTTCCAGCCATACATTTATTGAGTGACTTTCTAGCCATACATTTGATATCACCCACCGATCAAAAATCCTAACCATTCCACTGATGCCATGCATTCGATCCCTATGGGTGGAAACCATGAAGGATTTTGGGGCAAGGTGATTGATTCAATATTTTTTTAATAGAAGGAAGGCCACCATTAGGTGGTAGGGTGATAGTGTTTCCCCATCATTGATTGAGTCAACCCAGCCTATTGATTCCATAAATAAAATACCAACCCCCATCATCATCAGATCAATGGAGGAATGGGTCGAACACAATAATCAATATTGTTTCCCTAGTCTGGTTCTCACATATCGGTATGGTAGCTTGGGTTTACCAACAATGTTCATCATCTTAGTAGTGAGCAGGTCTTCATCCATCTAGTTTCTCAATATGAGGAACTATGTCTCGAGTAGTAACTGAGTTACCAATTTTTCCATCGATATGGTCAAGGTTGAGTAATACCAGTCAGCTCGGGGATCACTAGTCCAGTCAAAACATGGAAGTGGAAACATAATTTGTGACAACTCGAGAGGGGATAGATTCACTTACTCTTGGTTAATCATCGATGGGGTGAGGTTTGCAATTCGGGGTAGTATCCTCAGACCTGGTAGAGTCCTGGTTTCTAGAACCACCAAGCGTATAATGAACCTAGCTAGTAAATGGATGTATCAAACCGAAAGAATTCCCTTCCCTATCCGGGGAATAAAGGTATTTTCTACCAAGAGGGGGTCTACTCACACTTTTCTCTATCCCACATCTCTCTGATAAGAGGAAATCCCCTTTAGGTAAGTAATAAGTAGTCGAACCTAAATGCATACCCTATTCTTTTTAGTTCCTATATATGTTCTAGAATGATGGATCTCCTAGCTGGGAAAAACTAGAAGGATGGGGTCTCATACGGGTTAGCTACTACTCCTTGTTATGGGAAGGGGTTTCCCAGTACTGATGGTTGTTAAGAACTAAGGTCTCCCTTCTTGGTAGTACTATTCCCTTTTGGGTGATTAGTACTCGAACCACCTTCTAAGTTCTTCAACTTGTTAGCTCCATCTAGTTGTGAAGAAATTTGGCTTCAAACGTTGATACAAAATTTGATCGTTGGTACATTGCAGCCCACTATTATTCATTGTGATAATTATAGTTGCATTAAGCTCTCTACGAATCCAGTCTTCCATGATCAATTAAATCACATTGAGATTCGATATAATTTTTTAAGAGATAGAGTATGGAGGATAGAAGTCATTTTGTATTACATTCTTATAGACTCACAAGTGGTTGATATTTTGACGAATCCCCAAGCAAAGAGAAATTTCAAGATGCTAATAAACAAGCTTGGTTTGGTGGAAAACATTTTCTTCATAGAGAGGAAGTGTTAGTTTTCATTTCTCTGAGCTTGTTCCCCTAATGGTTTCCTTCATCTACTAAACATTAGGGTTACTAAAGTTTTAGGAGCATCTATTTTTAGTTCATGGATGGAATCTTTCATTTTCATATTTTTTGGGACTCTCGGTTTTTAGACTATCGATGTTTAGCATATATATATTTAGAATGCAGTTCATTGTTTGACTAGTGATTAGTCATTAGTGAGTTAATGGAATTTAATAATGAATTGGGGGAACTAATTGGGGGAAAATACACTCCACTAGTGTGCCTCACCCCTGCACAAGCATGCCTTATCTAAAAAGGAAAAGTCAAATTTACCCCCATTCACTCGATGCATGTCAATGAAACTTCAGTGAAACACTCATGTGAGGAAACCTTCCTAATAGAGCTAGTGTGTTAGTTTAAGAGAGTTAAGAGTGTCTTTTGTTATATTCTTTATTTGTTGTTTGTCTTCTTCTACCACTTGGTTTCTTGAGATGAGCACGTGACTAGTTATCAGACGAGTTGACTTGAGAAAACACATGCATTTAAACAAACTACCTTCTAAGACCATTTCTCTATTTTTTTGTATTATTGTAAACATTGTTTTGTGGTTAATGAGAAGTTATGTGATCGTTGTTACAGATTCCAAGTTAGCTAGTTTTTTTTTTTCAGAATTAGTATTTTTCAGTTCTATAGTGTGTGACTTGGATGGATATTAAATTCATATATGATTGGTCTCTACTCCTTATCTATACTTCTATGGTTTTATTTTTAGAAAATATGAAGGTATTATTGGTATTTAATAATATTTTAAGTTTCAGTTGTAGGTTAAATCATTGAGTTCAGATCTTCTTTTCATGAATTGAAATTTTAACATTCATTGTTAGCTTTATAAAAATATATCCTAAGATTGGAGCAAAATTGCTAAAATGTGCAAATAATTTGTAAGTATGAACATTGTAGGTGAGTAGGTGATGTAAGTTTAAACAATCTATTTTGAGAGGGGGAAATGTGGTCCACGATAGGTGGTGGATGGAGACCAATCACGCTATGAATGTAGAAAATAAGGTTCAAGACAATGCTCTAACCAATAGAATCAAATTTATTTCTTAAAATAATTGTAAGATGTAAACAAACATGTTTAATTTAGGTTCAATTCATCTTGGACAATATCATTACTAAATGACAATTATCTTCCTCAAGATTAATTTTGACAAAGTTTATGACAAGATTGGGTGGAAATTAATTTTAAGCAAGGTTTGTTGGCACCATTATTTGAGACCTATTCCATTGGATTTCTCTCTTCTCCCCTATCACATTCATACCTATCATTTTTCAACAATTTGTTTGACCCCACTCGCCCCTTTTCGGTTCCCTCGTCATCATGGCCCATACCTGTAGCCAAGACTTGGAAGCTTGCTTCAATACCCTGCACTCTAATTTCACAGAGGCCCAACAACAAGTGAGAGAAATTAGTGCCAATGTTTCCATCATCAATAAAAACATGCATTCCTCCATCATCACCTCAATCGAGGAACTCAAACAAGACCTCAAAAAAGACATTACTACCTAGCTTGAATCTATCGCTACGATGATCTGCACCAAGCTACATATCCCTGCATATCCTCCCTTACATGATACATATTTGCATACTGAAGATGAAACTTCTTCTCATTCCCATAATTTTCAGCCCCATCACTTTCAGCGTGACCTACGCCTTCCACGTGTGGATGTGACCAAATTTGATGGCTTGGATCCCACTGGATGGGTACATCCAATATGGTGTTCTCAATCTAGATCAAGAACGTTAGAAATGGTGGAAAAGGAGAAAAACTTCTCACCAAGGGTATGTTTCTTGGACACACTTTGTGGCAGATCTTTATGAACACATTGACACTAACACAAACCATTTAGGCCGTTTGACAAATTTGAAACAATCTGGCACAGTGGAAGACTTTATAGCTTCTTTTGAGCGACCGCCTTCTCATACAAAGGGCATGTCTGATGCTTTTTTCCGAGAATGTTTTATCATTGGAATCAAGGATGAGATTCGTGCCCATGTCCTAATGGCTCGGCCTTAGAGTTTTGTGGAGGATACTAAAAGATCTAAGGAAGCAAAATAGGTTGTTTCTTCTCAAAAACAGAAACCCTCCTTTATTCCTCACACTAAAACAGTAAATCTCACTCCTCCTTCTACTCCACTAAAGATCAAAAAATTGACAAGGGACGAAATGGATGAATCCCAACTCAAGTGCCTTTTTTATAATTTTTATGACAAATATTTTCTGGGACACAAGTGTAAGGAACAAAAGATTTTTATGGCCATATCGAAGGATGTTTCGGAAGAGGATGTTGAAGCTCCCGTTGTGTCTGTGTCACCTGAACCCACTGACATAGCCCCTCCCTCATACCCTACCGAAGTAGAACCAGTCATTTCCCCAAATTCTCTCACTGACTTCTCTGCTCCCCAAACCTTCAAGCTAATTGGTTACATCAAGCATAGGAAGGTCATCATTCTTCTTGATAGTGGAATCACCCATAATTTTATTCATTGCAACATTTCCCAAGAAACCAATTGCTATATCCATGCAGTCAATAATTTCCAAATCATGATTGCCAATGGCGGGTCCATAAAATGTGGAGGGCATTTCAAAAATGTGTGTCTCCAAATTGGTGACTACAACCTAAAATATCATATGTTTGCTATCGACATGGGCGGTTGTGACATTGTGTTGGGTGCATAATGGCTAAGGACTTTGGGTCCCATTCTCATGGATTTTAAGGAATTAACCATGCAATTCAACGAGGAGGGCCAACAATATAAGTTCCAAGGCATCACCACGAGTTCCCCAGAGATCATTAGTTCCCATCACATGGAAAAACTTCTAAAAAAAGATCATTCTGGTGTTATTTCCCAACTCCATGCCATACAAGCAATTGAGACACCCTTTGTCCCGCATGACCTCCAATCCATCCTCCCTAAACATCAAGTGGTTTTTTCCACTCCGCAAGGACTCCCTCCTTCCTGTTGTGTTCATGATCATTCCATTCCCCTTGTCCCAGGAATCCTTTCTCCAATATTCATCCCTATCATCACCCCTTTTCCCAAACAAATGAAATTGAGAAAATGGTTCAAGAACTACTCAACATAGGTGTTATCCACCCTAGTACGAGACCCTACTCTTCTCCTTTGGTCATGGTTCTTAATAAATAAGGTTCTTGGGCATGTGTCCTAACTTCCGCGCCCTCAACAAACTCACCATTAAAGACAAATTTTCCCTTCCTGTCATTGATGACCTCTTGGATGAATTGAGTGGCGCCCAGTTCTTTACTAAACTTGATCTTTGTTCTGGCTACCACCAGATCTGTATGAAAGAGGCAGACATTCCTAATACTTCCTTTAAAACTCACGAGGACCACTATGAGTTTTTGGTCATGACCTTTGGCTTGTGTAATGCTCCCTCCACTTTCCAAATCCTCATGAATAATGTCTTTTGTCCTTTTCTCCATCATTTTTTCTTAGTTTTATTTGATGATATCCTCATCTATAGAAAAACCTGGACAGACCAATTTTCTCATGTGGATCAAGTTGTCCACCTACTCTCTCAACACGAAATTTTCCTAAAACAATATAAATGTGATTTTGGCACCTCAGAAGTCAAGTACTTAGGTCATCTTGTTGGAAAAGTCGTCATTGGGGTGGATCCTAAAAATATTGAAGCTACGCAAAACTAGCCTCACCCAGAGACTCTCAAAATATTCAGTGGATTTCTGGGCTTAACATATTGTTATCGCAAGTTTGTTAATAATTATGGAAATATTGCGGCACCTCTCACTACGCTCATTAAAAATAATTATTTCACTTGGAATCCAGTAGCAGCTCAATATTTTCAAACCTTGAAGATGGCCATGTGCACCACTCTAGTCCAAGCCCTTCCTAATTTCACAAAGACCTTTGTTCTGGAATGTGATGCTTTAGGGAAAGGAATTGGCGTTGTCCTTATGCAAGATGATAGACCTTTGGCCTTTACTAGCAAACAACTGTCTGAGTGAAATTTGGGAAAATCAATATATGAAAATGAAATGTTGGCTATTATGCATGTCGTTGATATTTAGTGCCCTTATCTATAGGGGAAACACTTCCAAATTAAGACAGATCATCAAAGTCTCAAGTATTTTCTGGAACAACACATTTCCTCCCTAGAGCAACAAAAATGGGTGAATAAGCTCTTTGGATATGATTATGATATCATTTACAAGAAAGGAAAAGACAATGTGGTTGCAGATGCACTTTCCCGAAAATATGAAGATGAAGGGTCCCTTTTTTCTCTCTGCTTCATTGTACCAGATTGGCTCCAAGTTGTTCTCCAAAAATGGCTACACGATCCCAAAAATTTTCATCTGATACAACAATTGCAGTCCAATTCTCCAATTTCCTTAGGGTACTCTTCTCTCCATGATGAGCTTCGATACAAAGGCCGTTTGTATTTAAGTAAACACTCACAACCTAAATCCATGGTACTTTCTGAGCTTCATGCTACACCTAGAGTTGGGTACTCCAGGTACAAGGCACCCAATTACATCTCAATGAGTGTTTGGAAACATATTTGAGGTGTTTTGCCTCGGTAAGACAAAATCAGTGGGCTCAATGATTACCACTAGTTGAATGGTGGTACAACATTTTGTACCATACAACTACCCGCATGACTCCTTTTGAAGTTGTATATGGACAAAAACCACCTTCAGTTCTCTCATATTTTCTAGGTGTCTCAAAGATCTAGGTGGTTGACCAAATGCTTATAGTTCAAGAGGCTATTGTTCATACTCTCAAAGAGAATTTGGTCATGGCCCAAAATCGCATGACGAAACAAGCATATCAAGGTTACTCTAAACGTCAATTTGCAGAAGGGGATCAATTGTTTCTCCCACTGCAACCTTACAAGAAATTTTTTGTCAAGGCTGACCATTGTCAGAAAATCGCGCCCAAATGTTATGGTCCTTATACCATTCTCAAGTGTGTTGAACACATGTCTTATTGGTTATCTTTTCCCAATCATTTTAAGATCCATCATATTTTTCTTGTTTCATGCTTAAAGTAAAAGAAGGTGATTGGAACTAAGTGCCAAAATCAAACCAATATTCCCGAGTTGGACGAAGAAAGCTCCATTTGGCTATAGCCACAAGCATTTTTGGACCAGCATGAGCGTTTTCTGCGTCAGTGAACCATCAAGGAAGTGTTAGTCCAGTGGAAAGATACAAATCCAATAGATGCCACCTGGGAACCAACTAACATTCTGCAGCAATTTCCACATCTCAAGCCTTGAGGACAAGGTTGTTTTTAAGGGGGAGGACATGTTAGGGACCTAACCCCTCATGTAGGTAGAATAATATGTTCCAATGTAATAAAGGTCAATATTAATAAGTTCTAGTAATAAGGAAGAATAAGTGCAATGTATGAAGACCTCATAGAAGCTTTCGCTTCTAGAAGGATCTTCATCTAGATGGTTCTTTTGATAGACACATTTAGTATACATAGGAGTCGAGGGTATGAGAACTTTTGTCTTGGATATTATTGTAATAGAGTTCTACTTTGTTGGAGGTTGCCCCCTCGAAGAGGAAAGTGAACATTGCTCTCAGTAATCAAAGTTCTCTTTCTCGTGTTATTCTGGTACCATTTTGGTGTTATTGTGGTGTTGTTCTGGTATATTGTTGTTCATCTACCATTTATAGCTATTTATTTATGTTATGCATACATGTTTATATCTGGAATATTACACTCGTGTGACTCGTACCAATCCAGGATTTTTGATACTATAGCATTGAGTGGTCCATTAAACCAATCCCTATGTGTACGCACAACTTCGATCCTATCAAATGAATGTCACTCATACCGAGTAGACTAATGGTGGGAGTGGTGACATGGCTATTAACTGCTCAATTTGCATGGTTTCTATCTATCACTCCAAATGAGGTTCATACTTATTTATTTTTATTAATAGTTGTTTTTTTAATATATTAAAAATTGCAATTAATTGATATATGATGAATTAACATTAAAAAAAATTCAAACAATTGTAAGTAAAAAAGAAAAGATACAATCTTAAATATAATTTCACAAATAAAATATTAAAAAAAACATAGTATTTCATATACATAATGATTAGAGTATACGATCCAATCATAAAATAATTATTTCATATCCATAAGGATTAGAGTATAGATTGCATAATGTTTTTACATATAATTTTTCAAGTTGTATTTCTTACATCTTATAACGAGTGAGTAAGCACCAATAGGTGCAACTGCAATTGCAATACCTCAAACTTGCAAAATTGAACCAAACAACAACAAGCAACAACTGACGAACTGACGAACCAATGAAGAAGCAACAACTAGTGAACCGATAAACAATATAGGTATCTTCAATGATGACCAAATTTCATTCGAAGCATAGAAGAAATCTTAAACATATGACCACCATGCGAGTGGAAATACTTAAACATTCTTACTTGCAAACTACAAACAGTAAAAAACAAAGAATGAATATGAATGAAATTATGGTATCGAAGCTTAATTGGCAACGATGAATGACAAAAGCGCAGGTCGAATTGTGGGTGCGGGACTCGAACCCCACAAAGTAAAAAAGCAACTCCAATTGTGGGTGCAGGACCCCAACTTTGCAAAGTTGAAGAAAAAAGAAGCAAACAACAAGCACCAACAGGTCCAACTGTAGGTGCAAGACCTCAGCTTTGAAAAGTTGAACCAAACAACAACAACCAAGAACAGAAAAACCAATGAACAAGAAGCAACCAATGAACCACTAAACAATATATGTATCTTCAATAATGACTAAATTGCATTCCAAGCATAGAAGAAGTATGAAATATATGATGACTATGCGACTCGCGATGGACAACAATATTGTCCAAATTCACTCCAACATTTTATGGAAAAAATCGAGGAAAAATGTATTGTCAAGCCTATTTAAGTAAACATTTAAGGTTGTCAGGGTTGTTTAAGGGCCTTGCGCTATGTAAACATTTAAGCTATGAGGCCTATTCAAGTATATCAAAAAGAGTGTCAATGCTCAAAACTTTCAGTATGTAAACATTTCAATACAAATAGAAATAATAAAAACATTAAAGAAGAGCGTCAATGCTCATAACTTTCAGTATGTAAACATTTCAATAAAAATTAAAAAATTAAAAAAGAGCATCCATGCTCAAAACTTTGGATATCTAAACATTTACAACATTGGGAACACTGAAACAAGCTAGCAATAAGACTTTGAATCTATTCTCCAATGAAATGATGACATATAAGGTTTTTTTATTATATAAAAAATAATGCTTTTACTTCTATAGTTCTAACAATAGAGATGATGCCAAAATTTATCGTCAAAAGACATATTAATATGAAGTCAACTAATTATGCATAGTTATAGTCCCTCTCTAGACTTTGAGGACTAATATGAAGACATAAAATCAGTCGTAGTGATCTTCATTACATTATTATCATTTATCTAATACATTGTGGAATGAAACCTTAAATTTAAATTTCAAGATATTATTTCATGTAATTATGGAAAAAAAAAATTAGAGTGACTAAAACGGGAACATAGATATACCGGGCAGCACTTACAATTATCTAATTGAAAACAAAATGAACCAAATGTTAATAGTTACACAACGTCGAGATCTCTACTTAAAAACAGCAAAGGTCGTTGAGGTAAAATAGATTTTTTTCCAGCCGTCGAGAGATCGGGGATCTTTGTTTGAACTGTCTAGGGGATTTTAATGGGATAGAAGAAGACTCCAACGATAAACTGCACGCAGCGAGATTAGTAGTATGGCCGGAATTTCTTTTACTGTGGTTGTCGGGAGCATTCGGGTGGAAGCTGATAATTGATTCGGGCGGTATCTTTGCAGTAATCGTATATGAGAAAATTACTACGAACCCACTGTAATTGTCCTTGTTGGTCATAGGTGAAGCCCTGATTCCACCAGTTATTGGCCGAACACTGGGAAACGCCGCCGTTGCCTCTCCATTCACAGGCGTCTGTTTTGAAATTCTTGTAGGAAGCCACAAATGGTGAGTGCGACCAGTCTATTTTCACCCGCCCCCCTTGAGTTGCCCATTGGTCTCCGTTCCATAAGCTCGAGTACGCTCTCATAGCCTGTTGATTCGGATATGGCACGCCTATGTCTTCATTGTTTCCAAATACTCTGATGGGCAAACCATCAACAAAAATCCTGAAAAGTAGTTCACAAATATATAGATATATTATTCATTACACTAGCACCTCGGCCAATTCCTTAAAATTAATTTTACAGTAATTTCTTAATATGATTAAGTAATGTGAAAAAGTAAACAGGTTAATTGATGCATTCATAAATACGATGTATTTATAAATGCAAAGAAGAATCCTATTCATTAATTTGACACTACACTAAGAATACGAATACTATTTATATATGTAGCATCTTTTATTACTAACCATCAAATTAGGTTTTTAGATTAAAAAATCATTTTGCACATTACCAATAGATGTGTAACCTTCATTCTCATTATCATTAATATAACCTTCATTCTCATTATCATTAATATATAAACTAAAAGACAAAATGGAAAAAGCCTCCAAACCAATCTAATCGAGGAAGAGATAGCTTACGCAATTTGCTGTTCCAGAGAATTGAATAATTGTGGAAGTCTGCTGTTGGATCGAACCATAAATAGAACTGCTGATCTCTATCAGCTGAACCATTGATATAAATGTTTGTGTGCACAACATAGGGGTCGCCAGAAACGTTTCCTAGGAACTCCATATCAATTTCGTCGTGGCCGTCACCTGTAGAAGATAACTGCACCATGTGCGTGTATTTCAATATTTCAGTACTCGTTAATGGAGTAAAATGAAGGCAGATCTGGCACATACCCTAGGAATTCTGTTTGTTGCTATATCATGAAATGAAAAACATATCGATTGATTTACACACAAACAGAATCCTCACATAGTATGTCGTAACCGTTCCGGCGGAATTATTGGGCACCAGCTTCATAAACATATCGATACTTCCAAACAAAAACTCCTGCTTCGATTGAAATCCCGAACCTAATTAAATCAAATATACCAAACCTAATTAGTTAAACTTCTTGATAGAAATGTAAAGCTATTATTCTATACTTCACAATATATTGCAAAATTATAAGCTATAGAGTTACACATCAATAAGCATCGCTGTGAATATTCTTAAACGCAATACCAGAAGAATTGGTAAGAGAAAGCTGCAATTCCTCTCCATCATTGAATATCCTGACATTGTTATCACCCCATGCTACATCGATATCACTGTAGAAGTTGGCATAAACTCTGGGAGGTAAAGCTGTGCAGATGATAACAATCAGAATGAAATTGACATAACCCGGTGAACTAGGAGTTCTGGAAGCGGCCATGGATGGAGATGATATCGATCGAATTGGGCAGATTAAGATGGCGCAGGGTTTAATTGAACCCCTGCTCGCTTTGCAACAGAATTATGAAGAAGAAGGAAGAGGAGGAGGGGGGTTAGTTGAACTCGGCTAGGCATCCTGAGGCTATAAATGCTGGTTCAATTCAGAATAATTGTCGTGTGGAGCAGG
>ML781913.1:175321-189200 GCA_009831015.1 Picea engelmannii | reverse complement strand
TTTTTTATTGGTAAATTGTGGAGATTTAAAAATAAATATGCATAGTACTTTTTAGTTTAATGAATTGATTTTTTTGTATTTAGGGTTTTTAGGGTTTTTTATTGGTAAATTGTGGAGACTTAAAAATAAATATGTTAAAGGTTTTAGGTTAAAGGTTTTATTAAATGATGATTTTTTTCTAGGGATATTTGTTCATGAGAAATTGTTGAATTCATAGATTTGAGTTGTTCATGTTGAATTCATTTCTACATTTAGAAATGGATTCTGAACAACAAAAAAATAGTGATTTATGTAAACCTATATCCTCATTACAGTCAAAAAAACCATTTCATAAAACAGCTAGCCAACTCCTAAAAATAATGTTAACCAAAACCAGAATTTGAGCATGAACTTCCTCTAAAAATTCACGTCTGTGGATTCACCACTGATATCACCGTCGTCTTATTCAAGCGCCCCACAAGCATCACTCTAAGCACTTTACAGTGCTTAGGCTCTCTATATGACCCAGGTGATCTATTTTGTTATTTAATTTCTATATCAACTATTCTGTTTTTATAAAAAACAGAAAATTCAATGTTTCAAATCCTTTGAAAAGTTTCATTATAGTGTGTAACAGAATTTCTTGCTTCTATCCTATGCTTATATACCATTGGTTAGAGCCATTATCTCTCTTTTGTAAATGGAAACAATGTTGTTCATTTTGGGTTTTTTCAATTACTATGCAATAAACCTTAATCGTAAATCAGTAAATTTTTATGACATCAGTGTTTCATGAAATTCTTTGTTATATCAAGGTTTTATAAACCTTAATTCAAAACCCTCATTTGACTTTCTTGCAGAAAAGTTTGGAGTCGTGTATTACAATATTTTTTTTTTAATACATTGTAGAAATTGTTCCCTATCTCAACCAGTCCGCAGATAGATCAAGGTTTTATAAACCTTAATTCAAACCCCTCATTTGACTTTCTTGCAGAAAAGTTTGGAGTCCTGTATTACAATTTGTTTTTTTTTAATACATTGTAGAAATCGTTCCCTATCTCAACCAGTCCGCAGATAGTACAGCTTATTTTAGTAGACCTAAACTGGGTATAGCTATCGGCGTTATCCATCCACAAGATTTGTGGTAAAATTCTTTTATTGAGATTTTTGGTTTTTAAATGATATTTTAAAGAAAAAATAAGTTGATCAACAATAACTGTATTTGTGCCTTTACTTTCTGAATTCAACATAAATGTCAGAATTTTACATTTATCGACAGTTAAACTTAAATGTGGATATGTGGACTTTTTATGTGATAATTTTTTATTTATTTTTAATTATCAATAAGAAAATTCATCATAATCTAATGGTCAATTAATAATGAGAATAAGGATAATTATGATTTGCTGCTATTTGTTAATTTCTAATTATTATTAATTAAGAAAAAAATATACCATTTGAAATAATTCATTCTTAATCAGTGAGATTGTAAAAGAATTGAATTTGTCTACTTCTTAAAAAAAATTCATTAAAAAGAGTAAAACCAATATTACACATATAGATAAATTAGTAAATATGAAAATTAAAAAAAAAAATTAGCAAAACTTTGAAATTAAAACTACGACCGTGATATTTTGCTCCTTATTTCCTTAAGGAAAAAAAGTTACCTAAAGTCTATCAAAAAGTTTTTTTTAGTTAAGATTGTGCCTCAATCAAACAACCACATGCATCTCTTATATGCAAAGTGCTTTAGCTATGAAATGCTTTCAACACTTGTTCCTTAAATGAAAATACACAAAAACCACTCTACGGTTAAAAACAACATAGCATTTAAGTTTCGAAATGACATACAAATTAAACAACATAGCATTTAAGTTTCGAAATGGCATACAAATTAACCACATCGATAGAGTCCCACGCCCCTCTATGATGAATATAACATCACGTGGGTGTAGAGAGTTGCTTCCCAAATATGTTGCAATGGGCAGGCATAGTCGTCATGAATTTTAAGAACATGCACATGCTCTAAGGACACACATTCATGTTTAAATGGCTTCGTTTAAATGGCTTCATCGCTTGCTGAATCTCCACAAAACAAATTTCCTTGTGAATAATGGGAAACAAGCTAGTTTTATATATGAAAAGAATGTGTATGTATTTCAGTTTTAATAGAAATATAAAAACGAAATTTCACATCCTTTTCTTCATTTTTTCCTCAACCCACTATTTTACCATTGTTACATAGGCAATAAATTCTTTTTAATTAGTGAATGGATAGTATTCAATACAAGGAAGACTTTCCTCGTGGTCTCCAAGAATCCCTAGGAAAGAAATAAACAAGTATATCCCTCCTCAAGGTGACTATTCAAAATATCACCAATGAAAGGGATAAACAAAGCATTAATGGGGTGGTGAGAAAATACAATTTCCATATTTGAAGTAAAGAAGATCTATTTTAATTTAATATGTTTTTCAAGTCAAGTATACGTTCAAGAGGATCCCCAAATACATAAAATGAAGAAAAAGTCTCTAGTGTTGTTGTAAAACTATGACAAAGATATAAAGTTATAGCAATAATTAAGTTATTATAGAAAAAAACAAAATAGCCCTTTGAAATGATATAATTTAATGAATAAAGAGCCCTAAACAATGAGCTGAATTACGTCTTCATTAACCAACATAATTGAAAAATGAAAGAGAATATAACAAGCCTAAAACCATAGACATTTTTCCTTAAAAGTTTATAATTATACTTCAGAAATATGAATTATGGTTTTAACAAAGTTTGTTAAGTCAAGAACATGCCAACATGCCAAAATAGGACAACATATTAGTCTTTTATCAATGAAAAAAAAAGTTGTAATAAAATCCTAAATTAACCCTAAAATAGAAAAAAAAGTGTAATTCAGAAAGTAATGATTGACTATTGGGAGAAAAGACTACTTCCTACTATTTTTTAGGGGGTATATGTGTTACAAGGAAAATCACTCTATGGAAAGGGGTAAACCACAAAAGACAAAATGAATTCAGAAATCAACTGTAATCCCAAATATGCTATATAAACGAAAATGTTAACAAGACAAGATAAAGGGCCTACCTCGTCCGGACGTTCGATGAAGACCATTGTTGAGCACTCGACTCAAAGATTTATACCTAGAACTTGTCTTCAACAACTAATATACGCAAGAATATGGTGATAATATATATTGTTAGCACATATAATAACATAATCCATCAACATTCATAACAAATATGGCCATGGAATAACAATTGAAATATTTGCAAGATATTAATTGGACGAGAAAATAGTATTTGTATTAAAATTTGATCAACATAAGTGTGTGAGTGATTTTTTTTTTTCTCAACACGTCTTAGAACCGCGAAACTAAGTCCCTTCTAGCTGGGCCTCCACCACTTCAATCATACAAGAGAGACAATGAGGTTCTCCATCAAAGAGGGAAGAACTTGGGGGATGAACAATCTGTTCAGACTTTACAAGAAAAAGGGATGTAGACTCAATATGAAGTGAATAATTTCTCCATATTAACTTTTCTCTCAAAAGTTGAATTCTCTCTCTTTCCATGGTTTGGATATGGCACATTTATAGCCTTCAAATGGAACTGAAGGACGAGTCGAAATGTTTCCAATATATTGAAGGTCAATGATTATGGATCTTGTGACGTGACATGGAAACCCGTCACAATTTTTAATTTTGAGCACCAAACTCGATGTACACGGGTTGTAGTGGTGCAACATGCATATACATGTGTTGTATAACTGATAGGGCATGTATATGTGGAAAAATATGATTTTTATCTCTGGGAAGTGCAAAAGGGGACTTCAAGTCTGCATAGGAAAATGGAAAAATCCTTCTGAGAAAGTTGCATGGGGTGAGACAAATCCTGCTATAACAAATGCCCCATAATGTGTGAGGTTAGAGGAGTATCCGCGATGGTATAAATACATTATAATTACCAGAAGTGGAGTAATGGAGAACCAGTTGGATGAGCTAGTTGCTCACGAGAATATTACAATCCATAACGACTTTGTACACATGGCTTCCAATTTTAATTACACTACAGATCCGTGTGGAAATATACCAAACAATTGTTCATGGCCATGAATAGGAAATACAAAGTAGATACATGCCACAGGTTGTCATAGTCATGAAAAAGGCTTAGTGAAAACCAATCTCAATAACAATCTGAAAATATCTGTATACAATGGAGTACAATCTGATCTACCATGATCATTGAAGTCATATAGGTATTCATCCAATGAATGATAACAACAACTCAGGAAAGTTGCTACTATAAGTTGGTGTATTCAAGTCTTCTACACAATCCGCCAAAGGTTCAAGTCTACATCACGTGAATAAAGGAGTTGAGCTCGAACACAATAAGACTTCGTTTGATTATCGGTCATTAAGGTATATCATTAACAAACATGAGACAACCTACCGATAATGAAAGTAGGTGTCAAGGAACCGAGTACATTCTTACAAGTGTGAATAAAGGTATTGAGGTTGAACACTTTAAGAATCCATCGATCATGGGACATTGATATATTCCCAACTGTCGATGGTGGGAGAACCTGCCACTGATGATTGCAAGCCTCTAGGTACTCATAGGACTCCCAGCCTCGTTTCCATGATAGATGAGTTGAATTCGATGGAAGGAGACCCACTGAAAGGAGAGAATTAAGGAATCTCTCATCAGTCAACATAAGGTACAAAGAAATAGCTTGATGATTTGGAGGAACTCGGATGAATAACATGTTCATGAACCATCGCCTTGTGCATCTTTCACATGAACCAGATGGAAGTAGTGCATGAAAAAGACCTTATGAATAACATCCAATAAGGAAAAATGCCCAAAAATGAGAGGAAACCACCAATAAGGCTAATGGCATCCAAGACACTGCAAGAATCCCATTGTGTGAATATATCTCTTGCATCAAACACAAGGGAAACCCTCTAGTCAGTGACCAATGAGGAGATGTCAACTGTTGGGTTCAAGGTTACCTACCCATAATGAAAATAGGATCTAGGTGCATGGTAAGACTACAACTTCATGTAACTCTAAGAGATACTGAGGTTATGTTCGACATGCAAAGTCAAGAGTTCCGAGGAATGGTTGACATAGACTTATAGACTTTCTTTGAATAAGAGCATGAGACATATGGAGGACTCTGGCAGCATAGACTCAATGATGAAACTTTGTGATGCAGGAGGCACCAATCAAACTCTTCATAGGGATTGAAAGAGTAATCAGTCGGAGGAGCAAACTCTAAGTGACAATATCAACTTCCTAAGTTCATGCTAAACCAAAACTTTTGATGACAAGTGGACTCAAAATTTTGTGCTTTGTTCAAAAGCGACACGATTGCTGCCAACATGAGATAATAAATTTTTCCCGCTCGTCTTTTTTTTTTTTCATAGACAAATGAATGATATGATACAGAGGAGGAAATGAGTGTCACGAGTAAGAAACTAGTTCCAAAAATGGAACATACATAGTCTCAATGCTAGGAGGTACATACATGACATGGTCACTCAAGGAATGTTTCCTCTTAGGGTACAGGGTGTCAAGCTACAAAGGATATAAACAAGGCTCTGCTTGGCTGGTGATGAAAATTGTTGAGGTAATAGGCTTATAATGCAAAATAAGGAACCGACAATAGGCTCAATGATGCAAGAAAGAGAATGAGATGCAATTACAACTTAACTCCAAAGAATGTCATTTTTCGTAAATGTAGTCCCTTGGGCCCGAAAAAGTATAAAACAATACCGAGGAGAAATCTTCTAGCCACTAGTGACTAGAGTATTCATTTTTTGAAATTAGTCTAATTGCTCCAAAAAAGGGTTAAACTTATTCCAAGTAGACATACTTTCAAATCCAATTAACGAGTATGAAAGAGACAAGGTCACTCGAAAATCTTTTTTCTTTTTGAAAGAGTAGGAAAAGAGCTTAAAAAAGACTTCTGGGAGTCTCATAGGTATAGATCAAAATTCTTATGAGTAAGAATATGAGGTTCGAACACACAATGATATTGGAACTATAAGGGACTCCTAGTCTTTATGGAATAACATTTGCATGGGAACCAGATGGCACATAGTTTCTAACTAGGGAACCCATGTTCGGTAAGCCTCTACCATTCAATAACAACACTTCTAATAGAACTAAAGAGGTTCTATGTCACTAATAAATGGGTTTGTACCTAATGAATAGAGATTACATTCATAGGATAATGAAAAAATGCAAGATGGAGTGATGACCTATCATATATGTTGGTCAAAGAAAATACCTGCCAAAGTCATGAACGGGCAGAAAGATGATAGAAACCACAAAAATCCCTGGATAAAACCGCCAAAACCAACTCCTTCCACTGTACTATTAGTCCACTAGGTCAAAATATTAGCTAAAACTATGTAAAGTGGGTACAAATTTTCTATTGATAGTAAAAATAACCAATTTTACCATACCATTTTACATTTTTACCCAAATAGTGTATTTTGGACCAATTTGCCCATGATCTTCAAGTGTTGATTGCGGAAGCTACGAGCAGCGAAATTGACAATCATCTAGACGAAGGAAGTACTCTTTCCCTCCTCTTAATTTCTAGTGGTTTACAAATTTAAATTTGACTCCACTTTTTGAGTATTAAAGGGTGCAAATTATGAAATATGGTGTACGTGAGTTGTAGTTCATTGGATCGCATATGTGAAGACATGTATGAGAGAAAAGAAAAGATTTCCCACACACATTTGTCCCTACATGCAATTGTTAACGTTACAGCCCACGTACAAGTCCGAAAACAAGTTTTTTAAAGAGTTTGACTCAAAAAAGTGTTTTCCTTTTGCAGGATGGTACTTGAATGGAGAGAGAGAGAGAGCATGAGGAAGTTGGTGCAACAGTGGAAATAGATGTGGGGGACCAAATTTCCCTAAAAAGATGTGGGCTTTACAATTTTTGGGCTCTCAAAGGAATGACGACTCAAGTAAGGTTTCTTCAAATGCTAATAAACTTATGGGATCTGAATACAAAGGCCTTTAATCTTGATGGGAAACCATTGAGGATTGAAGTAGAGGACATCTATTTCATCACAAGATTATATCACATAGAACGAGGTGGTGAATATCAAAGTCGAGGGAGTTGGGCGTGGTATGAACATATAGGACTACATTTCCACCCACTTTGTTGCAGGCACAGAGAAAGTAGGGATTCAACTCCCCATCAAGGGAATCGTGAACATGAGCTTGAAGATTCTCATCCTTGTACTTACACGAATCACAAGGTCAGCCTCGTTGGAACATGAATCAAGGCCATTCATATTTTATGTAGTGGAGTGATTGTGACCCATAGTTTACGACTGGTGTACCTCACTACTGGATAACATGAAGAGCCAGATCGCAAACTACAAGTAGGGGAGGAAACAAAATTTTGAGTTCACATCTATCTTTTGTATTTTTTTCTTTGAGTGGGTTCTAGGTTTGATCCCTAGAGTGGAGATCATTCCACGTGGACCGCTAGATCCAGCCATGTCACGGTGGACCGAGGTGATGAAGCGGTTAGGAAGTTGTAGGGTACGAACCCCCCTACAATAATGAGTTGTTCTTTTGGTGGTGTCGACAAGTGATAACCATAGATGACCACCCCTATGCTAGGATTGACTATAGAGGCGATCCAGATATTCCTTTGCCACCATATTCCTCCTGTGGAGATATGGGTATAATTTATTTATTTTATATATTTCAATTTTTTTTTTTTCAAAGAGAAAAAAAGACGCAAATAATTTTTTATGTTATCAAGTATTGTCAATTACTTTGTTGCGCAGATGTGGGTTTTCGACAACTGGATGGGTTCCCACAATGTCACTAGAGGAACTGCGGAGATGAGCAAGTGGGAGGATGGAGAGAGTGTGATGCAGGAGCATCTTTCCATGCAGCCAACCAGCCAACCAGCCACATCAGCGCGTACACATTCAAAGGCTGAAGAGAGGCGCAGTCTCTTTTAAATTTGAAATGAATGTAAATTAAATGCCTCAGGCTGTTGAGCGAGGGAATTCGTGCCTTTGTGCAGGCGTTAGATAGGATCGGCCTTTATTGTAGATCGACTGAAGATCTAGATCCGATTCTGGACTAGACAACCCATTGAATGTAATTGAATAGGGTAGGTGAACTTGGAGAGAAGCGCTCGATGAGCACCTCAAGTAAAAGAGATTTTAGATCTCATTTTGAGTAGTGGAGCTAATATAGAATGGTTGCATGAGAGGAGCCAGGGAGAGATCAGGAACACCATTGTAAAGATACAGGCATTTTTCCATTTTAGTAATATAATCAGAAGCAGTTTTTCGTGCACTATTCTGTGTTGAATGGATGTCTGTGTGTGTTCCATATATATGTTGTAGATGTATGTTGACGTATTCTGTAGGAGTGTGTTTGATTTTAGGTTGAGGGTCTTTGTGGTTTCATGCCAGGAGGGCGTGACAGAGCACTGTGGTCTCTGAACACCAGTGCACAGAGGTTGCACTTCTGAACTCTGAGGAGTCAGACGAAGACATGCTGAGGCACAGGACTGAAATCAACAAATCAGGAGGAAGACCTCAAGGTTTCTTAATACCTTGGAGGCAAGGCTGTGTATGAGAACACAGTTGTAGACAGAATCACTGGGGGTTCTGTAGGAGCTCTGCCAAGTGGGCATTGAGCGTAAGCACGAGGTGCATAGAGGACGAAACTCTATTGAGAGTTCAAAGGAAGCAGAATCATTGAGGATTATGGGAAGCTCTGCCAGGTGGGCATCGAGTGAAGTGCATAGGTGCACAAGGACCCAGAGCTGTTGAACGTTCTGTGGGAGAAGAGACTCCGCCAGGAGGGCGTCGAGTAAGTGTGCAGATAGGCACAGAAGAGAGGAAGAGAACTCTTTTGAGATTCTGGAATTAGAAGGAAGAGACCACTGAGGGAACTTCCACTGGGTTGTTGAATACCCAGAAGTCTCAGCAAGGAGGTTGCTTGAACAAACAGAGAGCCAAGAAGGCATCTGAATATTCTTCGTCTGTGGAAGGAGAAGAAAGCTCAGGAGGGTCATCATCCTCATACACACAGACAAACTCATAGTCGTGGAGTCTACGGAGACGAAAAAAAGGTCGAGGCCTTTGGGAATGTAAAATTCTCCCAAGTCTGGGAAGAAGGAGTGCGCAGAAGCTCAGGAGGAACAGCGACAACCGTCAGATTGACCGGCAAGAAAAGGAATCTAGACCATTAGGTTCTACGTCCAGGAAGAGATGAGGAGGAGCCTACAATAGAAGGAGACCGACAGTCGTCGGATCTTACTCAGAAATCCCGTCAGCCATTGGATCAGGGAGGAGTTGCGCACAGTTTAGCCTCAGAAGGAGGAGCGCACGATGAAGACAAATCTAAGCCGTCGGATCTAAGATCAGGTCGCCGACAGCCGTCATATCTGTGGAAGTTGCATGAGGGTTAGCATTCAGGATATTGGCCATCGAGAAATCAGAGTTCTTGAGGTCATGTGAGTTGGAGCATCGCAAGTCACGAAATTCCGACGAGATCTAGACCGTCCGTTGACAGAGGGACACGTGGCGGAGATCAGTGCCATTAGCATTTGGTACATCAAGAAATCAGAGTTCCCATGAACAAGGAATCGGGGAAATCCCAGGTGAAAACCCTGATATAATCAGAACCGTCCATCTAAGGGACATATGTCAAAGATCCGAGAGGAATCGGAAAATCGGGAAATCGGAGTTCCCAGAGTCAAAGGGAACAGGACATCGAAAGTCCTGAAATCCCGATGAGATGAGGACCGTCCATTTGAAGAAGACGCGTGGCAACAATCGAGAGCCACCGGAGAAAACTCGATAGGGAGGCTTCATCGACAAATCGGGAATCGGGATATCGGAGATCCCAAGCACATAGGCTTCATGCATAGTAAAATCGTGAAACGTGATTCCCCGATAGAAACGGAGCTGTCCATCAGCGAGGATATGTGGCGAAGGATTCCGGGGAGTCAGAGTTCGGCATTTCGGGTTTTTCGCGTATAAGGGAATTGTTGCATCAGAAACCCCAAAATCCTGACGATATCGGGATCATCCGTTGGAGGGACGCGTGGTAATCATCTAGCGCCATCGAAGTTGAAGCCATCGGGATATCGGGGATCCCGTAGACAAGTGGTTTATGCATTGTGGATTCACGATCCGCGAAACCCCGATGAGTGGGGGCCAGCTGTCACCATAGCAGTGCAGGAGGACAGAGGCGTAGTGGAGGCCAGTTGTCAGCAATCCAGAGGACATCGCAAATCGGGATATCGGAGATCCCGTTGATGAGAATTTTGTGCATTGGAAAATTGCGATACACAATTTCTCGATAAGGCCTTAGGGCATGGGAACCAATTGTCATCGTAGCAAGGGAGGAGAACAGGTGGTGGATTTTCGAGGGAGGTGAAATGGACCATTGACGGGTCAAAGGTCGCGAGTGTGATCGGAGGGCCAAGGCACATCGGGAATCGGAGGATCGGGATTTGTGAATACATGTGCATCGCGACAACGGAAACCCCGAAATCCCGATGGAAAGCTATAAGGCTACGGTCTCATGGCGAATGGTCGTATGGACCTAAGGAGCTAGACAGAGGGGCTTAGGACAAGAAAGGATTCCATCGGAGATCGGGAACTGGAGAAGGCAAGAATTCTCGACAACGGGGAACGCGAAACCCCGAATCCCGATAGAGAATCGGGCATAACCAGGGTCAATTTTGGAAGGCCGTGAGGGGGAAAATAAGGACCTGTGGATCGGGTCATGTTTTGACGGGGATTCCATTTTGGAATCTAAAGGGACGCTTTGGCTCAGGAGAAGGGGATTGAACGATCCTGAGAGCGGGTGAGTCGAGGTTTAAGCGTGCCTACGTCAAGTGGTATCAGAGCTAGTTCTTGCTTGTATATTTCAGGCAGGAAGAGAGGCAGAAAAGAAAAGAACTTTGATACGCATAAATTGGTATCAGAGCGGGAACTTCATCTGTATATTTCAGGTGAAGCGAGAGGAGGTAGAGGAAGACAGAGTTACTAAGGACTCTGTAATGATTGTTTTTGGGTAAGCGACAATCAGGGAGACAGTCAACAGGACTGTAGGATGAAGCTGAGCACTCAGGATTGCAGGAGTGACAACAGTATGTTCGTCAGGGAGGCAGATAGACACAGCAAGATGGCTACTAAAGGCCATAAACATGCTGACAGGAAGAGCTCAAAGCTGATGAGTGCAGCAGAAATGGATAAAGAGCTCACTGACATAAAGCGAGAGATGGAGGAGCTCGAATTGAAGATGCGGCAGAATAGGAAGCCGATATGGGTGCATGAATGGCCCATGAAGACGTAAAAGGTGAAATGGCCAGTCAGGAAGCTGATGGTCAAAGGACAACAGAGGATGTTAAGGAAATGGCTGAGGTATGCTGAAACCCTCAGGCCCATAGAAAAGGAGGAGATGGTTCAGGAATGTCAACCAAAGGTTGAAGACATTCTCGGTGGAGAGAATGATCAGAGATCGTTGTGGGATCTCATAGACTGCCAGGAGGGCAGTGCAGAATTTCCAAATTACCAAATGGGCAAGGGAACAGAGATGAGATCGACTGATGATCTTAAGAACTGCCAGATGGGCAGAGAGGTAGAAACTCTAGACTGCTAGGAGGGCAACAGATTGAGATCAGCTGAGGATCTCACAGACTGTCAGGTGGACAGTGAGGAAAATTTTCATTACCAGTTGGACAATGATCAGAGATCACTTCGGGATATTGAAGACTGCCAGGAGGGCAACAGAAGCATATTAAACTGCCAGGTGGGCAGAGATGAACATTTGAGACTATCTGAAAGTCTCATGGACTTAGGGAAGAGTTCAATCCAGTAGGGAGTGCTGATGAAGATGGGATCGGTTGATCTCATGGTCTGCCAGGGAAGCAGCAGTGGAAGCATCCCATATTGCCAGGCGGGCAGGGATGAGGAGGGAAAATTGAATCAGCCAGAGGAGCTGACAGAGCATATGAGACTGTCTGATAGTCTCATAAATTCAAAGGTGAATTCAGATCAATAGATACAGCTGACAGCAGATGATTTGAGGAGCCATGTGATGATTGGGGGAATTTTAATAATCCTACCATTTTCCCAGGAGGAGGCAGAAAGTTCTGTTGTAGATGATACAACAACAGAAGAATAGTCAAAGATGGAGATGACTATTGAAGAAGAAACTTTGGAGCAGACTTTGGGATCTTCTCAAGCAGATGAAGAGGAAAACGAGCATTCCAAGGTCTGGCTCGATATTTTTAGCCGAGAAGCTGAAAACACTACAACACGAGAGCTTGCAGAGGAACAGACAAACAACATTTGTTTTGTTGATCTATGGGAACAGATTGAAGCCCTGGAGGAAAGGGTAAAGGTGCATGGCGTGCACATCCAACAGGTGAAGTTGGAAACAGATAAAGAAGGAGGCATGGGAGATCATAGCGATCTTCCCGATGGCCAAATTTTTTTGCAGCTGAGGAGACTGTATGAGAAGAACCAGCCACTGGAGCAGTTGGATAAAGTGATCGGAGAGATCATGGAGTTGATGATCCGATCAGCAGAAACTGCCAGCGAGGAGCAGCTGAGCAGAAGGAAAGAGGCAGCAGCAGCGCAGCAGAAGCAGCAGCAAAAACATAATGGAGTAGATGGGAAGCTCCAAAGATTTATTTGGGATCCAGTAGGATTTCCAAACAGCTACAAGGGAAGCTCATGAACAGGAGATCATGATTTTTGCAGCTGTGGAATATGATGCAGGAGCATATTTCCATGCAGCCAGCCAGCCAACCAGCCACATCAGCGTGGACACATTCAAAGGCTGAAGAGAGGCACAGTCTCTTTTAAATTTGAAATGAATGTAAATTAAATGCCTTAGGCTGTTGAGCCAGGGAATCCGTGCCTTTGTGCAGGTGTTAGATAGGATCGACCTTTATTGTAGATCGGCTGAAGATCTAGATCTAATTCTCGACTAGACAGCCCATTGAATGTAATTGAATAGGGTAGGTGAAATTGGAGGGAAGCGCTCGATGATCACCTCAGGTAAAAGAGATTTTAGATCTCATTTTGAGTAGTGGAGCTAAGATAGAATGGTTGCATGAGAGGAGCCAAGGAGAGCTCAGGAACACCATTGTAAAGATACATGCATTTTGCCATTTTATTAATATAATTAGAAGCATATTTTCCTGCACTATTCTGTGTTGAATGGATGTGTTTGTGTGTTCCATATATATGTTGTAGATGTATGTTGACGTATTCTGCAGGAGTGTTTTTGATTTCAGGTTGAGGTTCTTTGTGGTTTCATGTCAGGAGGGCATGACAAAGCACAGTGGTCTCTGAACGCCAGTGCACAGAGGTTGCACTTCTGAACTCTGAGGAGTCAGACGAAGACATGCTGAGGCACAGGACTGAAATCAACAACTCAAGAGGAAGACCTCAAGGTTGTTGAATACCTTGGAGGCAAGGTTGTGTATGAGAACACAGTTGCAGACAGAATCACTTGGGGTTCTGTAGGAGCTCTGCCAAGTGGGTATTGAGCATAAGCACAAGGTGCACAGAGGATGAAACTCTACTGAGAGTTCAAAGGAAGAAGAATCATTGAGGATTCCAGGAAGCTCTGCGAGGTGGACATCGAGCGAAGTGCATAGGTGCACAAGGACCCAAAGCTGTTGAATGTTCTGTGGGAGAAGAGACTCCGCCAGGAGGGCATCGAGCAAGTGTGTAGATAGGCACAGAAGAGAGGAAGAGAACTCTTTTGAGATTCTGGAATTAGAAGGAAGAGACCACTGAGGGAACTTCCACTGGGTTGTTGAATACCCAGAAGTCTCAGCAAGGAGGTTGCTTGAACAAA
>ML781913.1:134177-165312 GCA_009831015.1 Picea engelmannii | reverse complement strand
GTCATCACAAATGTCGAAATCCCGATGGGAGGTTATACGGCGGTGGTCTTATGGTAAGTGGTCACATAGACTACTGTATAGCATAGAGGGCTAATGCGTTAGGAGCATATCGGGGATCGGAGAACTGCGAGTTCTGAGAACTCATGAATTATGACAACGAAAATCCTGAAACTCCGATAGGAGTAGCCCGTACAGAAGGTAAGACCACGGTCGTAAAGGCAGTAAACCACAGTCTTGGCCTGGGGACTTAATGCGTAAGGAGCGCATCAGGATTTGGAGGATCGCGAGTCATGGGGGTGAATGAGTTTTGACAATTGAAACCCTGAATCCCGATAGTGAACCAGGGATTGGCATTTCGCTAAGGCAGGTTTGTGGGATATTAACCCAAAAATTTTAAATTATGATAGTGGATGTGTTACAGAGAGCCAAGAAGCCATCTGAATATTCTCCGTCTGTGGAAGGAGAAGAAATCTCAGGAGGGTCAACATCCTCATACACACAGCAGAACTCATAGTCGTGGAGTCTGCGGAGACGAAGCAAAGGTCGAGGCCTTTGGGAATGTAAACTTCTCCCAAGTCTGGGAAGAAGGAGTGCGCAGAAGCTCAGGAGGAGCAGCGACAACCGTCAGATTGACTGGCAAGAAAAGGAATCTAGACCATTGGGTTCTATGTCCAGCAAGAGCTCAGGAGGAGCCTACAGTAGAAGGAGACCGATAGCCATCGGATCTTACTCGGAAATCCCGTCAGCCGTTGGATCGGGAGGAGTTGCGCACAGTTTAGCCTCAAGAGGAGGAGTGCACGAGGAGGACAAATCTGAGCCGTCGGATCTAAGATCAGGTCGCTGACAGTCGTCAGATCTGTGGAAGTTGCATGAGGGTTAGCAGTCGGGATATCGGCCATCGGGAAATCGGAGTTCTCGAGGTCGTGTGAGTTGGAGCATTTCAAGTCACGAAATTCCGACGGGATCTAGACCGTCCATTGACAGAGGGACACGTGGTGGAGATCAGCGCCATCGGCGTTTGGCGCATCAGGAAATCAACGTTCCCATGAACAAGGCATCGGGGAAATCCTAGGTGAAAACCCCGATATAATCAGAACCGTCCATCTAAGGGACAGATGTCAAAGATCCGAGAGGAATCGGAAAATCGGGAAATCGGAGTTCCCATAGTTGAAGGGAACAGGACATCGAAAGTCCCGAAATCTAGATGAGATCAGGACCATCCATTTGAAGAAGACGCGTGGCAGCAATCGAGAGCCACCAAAGAAAACTCGATAGGGAGGCTTCATCGGCAAATCGGGAATCGGGATATCGGAGATCCCGAGCACATAGGTTTCGTGCATAGTAAAATCACGAAACATGATTTCCCGATAGAAATGGAGCCGTCCATCAGCGAGGATATGTGGCAAAGGATCCCGGGGAGTCGGAGTTTGGCATTTCGTGTTTTTCGCGTACAAGGGAATTGTTGCATCAGAAACCCTGAAATCCCGACGATATCAGGATCGTCCATTGGAGGGACGCGTGGCAATCATCTAGCGCCATCGGAGTTGAAGCCATCGGTATATCGGGGATCCCGTAGACAAGTGGTTTATGCATTGTGGATTCACAATCCGCGAAACCTCGATGAGTGGGGGCCAATTGTCACCACATCAGAGCAGGAGGACAGAGGCGTAGTGGAGGCCAGCTGTTAGTGATCCAGAGGACATCGCAAATCGGGATATCGGAGATCCCGTTGATGAGAATTTTGTGCATTGGAAAATCACGATACACAATTTCCCGATAAGGCCTTGGGGCGTGGGAACCAGTTGTCATCACAGCAAGGGAGGAGAACAGGTCGCGGATTTTCGAGGCAGGTGAAATGGACCGTTGACAGGTCAAATGTTGCGAGCGTGGTCGGAGGGCCAAGGCACATCGGGAATCGAAGGATCGGGATTTGCGAATACATGTGCATCGCGACAATGGAAACCCTGAAATCCTGATGGAAAGCTATAAGGCTGCGGTCTCATGGCGAATGGTCGTATGGACCTAAGGGCCTAGCCAGAGGAGCTTGGGACAAGAAAGGATTCCATCGGAGATCGGGAACTGGAGAAGGCAATAATTCTCGACAACGGGGAACGCGAAACCCCGAATCCCGATAGAGAATCGGGCATAACTAGGGTCAAGTGTGGAAGGATGTGAGGGGGAAAATAAGGACCTGTGGATTGGGTCATGTTTTGACGGGGATTCCATTTTGGAATCTGAAGGGTTGCTTTGGCTCAGGAGAAGGGGATTGAACGATACTGAGAGCGGGTGAGTCGAGGTTTAAGCGCGCCTGCGTGAGGTGGTATCAGAGCTAGTTCTTGCTTGTATATTTCAGGCAGGAAGAGAGGCAGAAAATAAAAGCACTCTGATATGCATACAGTGGTATCAGAGCGGGAACTTCATCTGTATATTTCAGATGAAGCGAGAGGAGGCAGAGGAAGACAGATTTACTAAGGACTCTATAATGATTGTTTGTGGGTAAGCGACAATCAGGGAGACAGTCAACAGGACTATAGGATGAAGCTGAGCACTCAGGATTGCAGGAGTGACAGCAGCAGGTTCGTCAGGGAGGCAAATAGACACAACAAGATGGCTACTGAAGGCCATAAACATGCTGACAGGAAGAGCTCAAAGATGATGAGCGCAACAGAAATGGATAAATAGCTCGCTGACATAAAGTGAGAGATGGAGGAGCTCGAATTGAAGATGCGGCAGAATAGGAAGTCGATATGGGTGCATGAATGGCCCATGAAGATGCAAAAGGTGAAATGGCCAGTCAGGGAACTGATGGTCAAAGCACAGCAGAGGATGTTAAGGAAATGGATGAGGTATGCTGAAACCCTCAGGCCCATAGAAAAGGAGGAAATGGTTCAGGAATGCGAACCAGAGGTTGAAGACATTCTCGGTGGAGAGAATGATCAGAGATCGTTGTGGGATATCATAGACTGCCAAGAGGGCAGTGGAGAATTTCCAAATTGCCAAATGGGCAAGGGAACAGAGATGAGATCGACTGATGATCTCAAGAACTGGCAGATGGGTAGAGAGGTAGAAACTCCGGACTGCCAGGAGGGAAACATATTGAGATCAGCTGAGGATCTCATAGACTGTCAGGTGTACAGCGAGGAAACTTTTCATTGCCAGTTGGAAAATGATCAGAGATCACTGCGGGATATCGAAGACTACCAGGAGGGCAACGGAAGCATATTGAACTGCCAGGTGGGAAGAGATGAACATTTGAGACTATCTGAAAGTCTCATGGACTCAGAGAAGAGCTCAATCCAGCAGGGAGTGCTAATGAAGATGGGATCGGTTGATCTCATGGTCTACCAGGGAAGCAGTAGCGGAAGCATCCCATATTGCCAGGCGGGCAGGGATGAGCAGGGAAAATTGAATCAGCCAGAGGAGCTGACAGAGCATATGAGACTGTCTGATAGTCTCATAAATTCAAAGGTGAATTCGGATCAGCAGATGCAGCTGACAACAGATGATTTGAGGAGCCATGTGATGATTGGGGGAATTTTAATAATACTACCATTTGCCCAGTAGGAGGCAAAAAGTTCTGTTGTAGATGATACACCAGCAGAAGAACAGTCACAGATGGAGATGATTGTTGAAGAAGAAATGTTGGAGTAGACTTTGGGAGCTGCCCAAGCAGATGAAGAGGAAAATGAGCATTCCGAGGAGTGGCTCGATATTTTCAGTCGAGAAGCTGAAAACACTACAACACGAGAGCTTGCAGAGGAAGAGACAGACAGCATTTGTTTTGATGATCTATGGGAACAGATTGAATCCCTGGAGGAAATGGTAAAGGTGCAGGGTGTGCACATCCAACAGGTGAAGTTGGAAACAGATAAAGAAGGAGGCATGGGAGATCATAGAAATCTTCCCGATGGCCAAACTTTTTTGCAGCTGAGGAGACTGTATAAGAAGAACCAGCCACTGGAGCAGCTGGATAAAGTGATCGAATAGATCATGGAGCTGATGATCCGATCAATAGAAACTTCCAGCGAGGAGCAGTTGAGCAGAAGGAAAGAGGCAGCAGCAGCACAACAAAAGCAACAACAACATCATAATGGAGTAGATGGGAAGCTTCAAAGATTTATTTGGGATCCAGGAGGATTTCCAAACAACTACAAAGGAAGCTCATGAGCAGGAGCTCATGATTTTTGCAGCTGTGGAGTATGATGCAGGAGCATATTTCCATGCAACCAACCAGCCAACCAGCCACGTCAGCGCGCACACATTCAAAGGCTGAAGAGAGGCGCAGTCTCTTTTAAATTTGAAATGAATGTAAATTAAATGCCTTAGGCTGTTGAGCCAAGGAATCCGTGCCTTTGTGTAGGTGTTAGATAGGATCGGCCTTTATTGTAGATCGGCTGAAGATCTAGATACGATTCTGGACTAGACAGCCCATTGAATGTAATTGAATAGGGTAGGTGAACTTGGAGGGAAGCGCTCGATGAGAACCTCAGGTAAAAGAGATTTTAGATCTCATTTTAAGTAGAGAAGATAAGATAGAATGGTTGCATGAGAGGAGCCAGGGAGAGCTCAGGAACACCATTGTAAAGATATAGGCATTTTGCCATTTTATTAATATAATCAGAAGCAGTTTTTTCTGCACTATTCTGTGTTGAATGGATGTCTGTGTGTGTTCCATATATATGTTGTAGATATATGTTGACGTATTCTGCAGGAGTGTGTTTGATTTCAAGTTGAGGGTCTTTATGGTTTCATGCCAGGAGGGCGTGACAAAGCACTGTGGTCTCTGAACACCAGTGCACAGAGGTTGCACTTATGAACTCTGAGGAGTCAGACGAAGACGTGCTGAGGCATAGGACTTAAATCAACAACTCAGGAGGAAGACCTCAAGGTTGCTGAATACCTTGGAGGCAAGGCTATGTATGAGAACACAGTTGCAGACATAATCACTGGGGGTTCTGTAGGAGCTCTACCAAGTGGGCATTGAGCGTAAGCATGAGGTGCACAAAGGACGAAACTCTACTGAGAGTTCAAAGGAAGCAGAATCATTGAGGATTCTGGGAAGTTCTTCCATGTGGGCATCGAGCAAAGTGCATAGGTGCACAAGGACCCAAAGCTACTGAACGTTCTGTGGGAGAAGAGACTCTGCCAGGAGGGCGTCGAGCAAGTGTGCAGATAGGCACAGAAGAGAGGAAGAGAACTCTTTTGAGATTCTGGAATTAGAAGGAAGAGACCACTGAGGGAACTTCCACTAGGTTGTTGAATACCCAGAAGTCTCAGCAAGGAGGTTTCTTGAACAAACAGAGAGCCAAGAAGCCGTCTGAATATTCTCCGTCTGTGGAAGGAGAAGAAATCTCAGGAGGGTCAGCATCCTCATACGCACAGCAGAACTCATAGTCGTGGAGTCTGCGGAGACGAAGAAAAGGTCGAGGCCTTTGGGAATGTAAACTTTTCCCAAGTCTGGGAAGAAGGAGTGCACAGAAGCTTAGGAGGAGCAGCGACATCCGTCAGATTGACCGGCAAGAAAAGGAATCTAGACCATTGGGTTCTACGTCCAGGAAAAGTTCAGGAGGAGCCTACAGCAGAAGGAGACTGACAGTCGTCGGATCTTACTCGAAAATCCCATCATTCGTTGGATCAGGATTAGTTGCGCACGGTTTAGCCGCAGGAGGAGGAACACACGAGGAGGACAATTCTGAGCCGTCGGATCTAAGATCAGGTCGCCGACAGCCGTCATATCTGTGGAAGTTGCATGAGGGTTAGCAGTCGGGATATCGGCCATCGGTAAATCGGAGTTCTTGAGGTCGTGTGAGTTGGAGCATCGCAAGTCAGGAAATTCTGACGGGATCTAGACCGTCCGTTGACAGAGGAACACGTGGCGGAGATCAGTGCCATCGGCGTTTGGCGCATCGGGAAATCAACATTCCCGTGAACAAGGCATCGGGGAAATCCCAGGTGAAAACCCCGATATAATCAGAACCATCCATCTAAGGGACAGGTGTCAAAGATCCGTCGTAGTTCCCAGAGTCGAAGGGAACATGACATCGAAAGTCCTGAAATCCCGACGAGATCAAGACTGTCCATTTGAAGAATACGTGTGGCAGCGAACGAGAGCCACCGGAGAAAATTCGACAGGGAGGCTTCATCGGCAAATCGGGAATCGGGATATCAGAGATCCCGAGCACATAGGTTTCGTGCATAGTAAAATCGCGAAACGCGATTTCCCGATAGATACGGAGTCGTCCATCAGCGAGGATACGTGGCGAAGGATCCTGGGGAGTCGAAGTTCAGCATTTCGGGTTTTTTGCGTACAAGGGAATTGTTGCATCAGAAACCCCGAAATCCCGATGATATCGGGATCGTCCGTTGGAGGGACGCGTGGAAATCATCTAGCGCCATCGGATTTGAAGCCATCGGGATATCGGGGATCTCGTAGACGAGTGGTTTATGCATTGTGGATTCACGATCCGTGAAACCCCGATGAGTGGGAGCCAACTGTCACCACAACAAAGCAGGAGGACAGAGGCGTAGTGGAGGCCAGCTGTCTTCGATCCAGAGGACATCGTAAATTGGGATATCGGAGATACCGTTGATGAGAATTTTGTGCATTGGAAAATCATGATACGCGATTTCCTGATAAGGCCTTGGGGCATGGCAACCAACTATCATCGCAGCAAGGGAGAAGAACAGGTGGCGGATTTTCGAGGTAGGTGAAATGGACCGTTGATGGGTCAAAGGTCGCGAGTGTGATGGAGGGCCAAGGCACATTGGGAATCGGAGGATCGGGATTTGCGAATACATGTGCATCGTGACAACGGAAACCCCGAAATCCTGATGGAAATCTATAAGGCTGCGGTCTCATGGTGAATGGTCGTATGGACCTAAGGGCCTAGCCAGAGGGGCTTAGGACAAGAAAGGAGTCCATCGGAGATCGGGAACTGGAGAAGGCAAGAATTCTCGACAACGGGGAACGCGAAACCCCGAATCCCGATAGACAATCGGGCATAACCATGGTCAAGTGTGGAAGGCCGTGAGGGGTAAAATAAGGACCTATGGATTGGGTCATGTTTTGATGGGGATTCCATTTTGGAATCTAAAGGGCCTCTTTGGGTCAGGAGAAGGGGATTGAACGATCCTGAGAGCGGGTGAGTCAAGGTTTAAGCACGCCTGCGTCAGAGTGCTTCAAAATGTGTAGGGGAACCTCTCTCATTTGACGCACAAGATTCCTATGGTTCAGGTAGAGAATCTGCCAGAGGCTATGCAGTGACAGGTGGCGCGTGCACTCAGTGCGTGGGTGCTACTTTTTCAGTGTCTCACAAACATCGTAGTATGCTATCATGATACACATCTGGTGCTAGAGCCGTAGATTCCGTGGTTATTGTATCTACTAGCCATATATGTATTTTTAGGGTGTGAGCCCCATTTTGTACTATGACACCATATTTTTGGAGAGATGAAATATAAAACACATTGGTCTTCAGCTTTATTTATATGTTATAATGTGTACATTGATGGATGTGTTTTATTTACTTTAGTTATGTGAAAAATACTAATCTAGGACATAATTAACATATGCATTGGATACATAATTGGAACTTCTAGGTATGTGATTATAAGAAATAAAATAAAAATGTTGTTCCAAAATTCATGCCCGTAGGAATCGTTGGAGTAGAGTAGGGTCTCTCACATAGTAACTTCCATTCAACTAACATATTACTAACTGGGAGTCCAGGAGAACTTATAAATACTAAACCCCATGTGAAATTGTGTCGCATAAAAGATCTATAACAACGCTATATTCATCCACAATTTTCATCGATGGCCCTAGACAAACGCCACCTGAAAACACCAGTTGACCCTCGGGTGAGTAAACGAACCAAGCGGCAAAATCCAATTTTCATGTATGATGATTTGCACCGTCTGTGAATCCTAAGTAAATTGAAGACTCTGTTGACATCTGCCAACTAAGGGAAAACTCGATAAGGAACCTGATGACACTAAGGAAAAGATATATATACACTAATATACACAACTACACAAAGAGTTACACCCAATATTGGGGCTAAAGAATAATATATTTCAAGTAGAGCCCATTTTTGGGCTCATTCAACATGTTCCCTTCATAATATTATAATTCGTAGCCTCATTTTTCTAAGATAGGTCACATGATATAAGGACTGTGCCACATGGGGTTGAACTTGCCTGCCCCCAATGGTGTTTTGGATTGGTCATACAAGAGGACCAAGTCACCCTCAGTGTACTGTCGAGGACTGACAAACTTATCATACTATACCTTGACACATCATTTATTTTCTTTGATAGTCATAGATGCGTCTCGACGCTGCTAATCTAGGCTCTCTAGGTGTACATAGCGTTCTTCAAGATCGGAAGTGTAAGGTAGGATATTAACTGCCAATCTAAGGGAATGGATTTTTCATTCAATAGAAAGGATCGACTCCACACCATGTACTAAATGAAAAGGAGAAAAAATGATGGAAGTCTTAACCAAGGTTCACTATGCCCAAAGCACAGGGTAAAGAATTAAATGCAGTTCGATTTGCTCTCGTTGACAATTTTTTGTAAAATGGTCTTGAGATATTTTTTCACAACCTCTACTTTTCCATTTTCTTTGGGATAGTAAGGGGAATAATGACCATGTTTAAACCCCAATTTTGATGCTAATTCTTTCATAATTTCATTCTAAAAATGGTTTCCATGATTAGTGAAAATATTCGTTGGGATTTCGATCCAGGATATAATTTGGTTGAATACAAAAAATGTTGCATTCTTACCATCGGATTTAATCATAGTCATTGCCTCTACCCATTTAATAAAGTAGTCTACGTTCTCGATAATATGTTGATTCCCCCCAACCAAATTTGGGTTGCAATCCACAAAATCCACCCCCCACTTGGTGAAGGGATCGATGGTCATGACCAGGTGAAGAGGGTATGGATGTGATCGGATATTATGAGTGAACACCTAGAAAGGGTGACACTTCTTGACTGCTTCAACACAATTTTTAAAAATTCTCGACCAAAAATAACCATCTCGCAATGTTTTTTGGGTTGTCGCAAACACGGATAGATGAACACCAGAATCCCCCCTATTAAAGTCATTAAGAACTCACTCAACCTCTTCATGAATCAAGAAACAATGAAAGATATTTTCTACACCTCAAAGATACAAAGTGTCGTTGATGACTAGGTAGTTTTTAGCTTGATGTTGTATGCGTCGTCGATAGTCTCTCGACAGAGGATGAGAGAAATTCAAGGTTTGAAGATAGATCAATATGTCCCCATACCAAGAGTATGATGATGATATAAGGAAAATGTGTTCATCTACGAATGAATCGACATGTATGACATCCTCATCTATTCGAGGAAAGTCTGATATTAACTCAGAAAAAACTAGCAATTTCTTAGATTTCGCAGAAGAAAAATCGAGATGAAACTCTTGTAGAATAACAATCCATTTATTATATTCCCCCCCTATGATATTCCTAGTAAGGAGATATTGAAATGGATTGACATCAACAACTACAGTATTTTTTCAAAGAAATATATAGTGTCGTAATCTTTGAACCACGTGCACGATAGCTAAGGCTAGATTCTCAACATGAGAGTACTTAATTTCAGGCCTGACTAAGTTTCAAGTCAGGTAGTAGAAAACATGATCATGGAGCTCATCATCTTTCTGAAATAGAACCATACAAACCATCCCTTTAGACACAGGGATATAAAGCAAGTAATCTCTATTGTATTCTAGAGGCTTCAACAAAGGCTTCGACACCAAGGATTTCTTAAGAGCATTGAAGGATTCATGGGTTCTCTCATCCCATATAAACAAAGTGTCTTTCTTCAAGAGATGCATGAAACCCTTATTTATATTAGCATAGTTTACTATAAACCGACTTAAGAAGTTAGTTTTCCCCTGTAAACTTTGAAGCTGATGGATGTTGTGCGGGGGAGGCAATCAAAGTATTTCCACAACCTTCATAGGATCCACCAAGATCCCATGCTCAGAAACTAAGAATCCTAACAGGTGGCCAGACTTAACGAAAATATGCACTTGTAAGGGTTTAAACGAATGCGATAATAATGACATATCTCAAAAACTAGTTGAAGGTGGGTAGAGTGATCTAATCTCTTACAATAGTGAGCAGTGATATCATCAAAGTAAGATTCGACAATGTGTTTGAGATTGTGAAAAGAAAAAGTCATGGCTCGTTGGAAGGTTTCTCTGGCATTTTTAAGGCTGAAAGGCATTTTCCAATATGCAAAAGTACCCAAGGACAAATAAATTTCATCTTATGTTGATCCTCGGATTTAATCTGAATTTGATTGTATCTTGAAAATATGTCCATAAAAGAGAAAAACTCGCTTCCTGCACAATCATCGAGAATATGATCAATGAAAGGTGTTGAGAAGTTGTCTTTAGGACAAGCCTTTTTCAGGTGTCGAAAATACATACACACACAGATGGTTCCTTTCTTCTTATTCATGGGAACGGGGTTTGATACCCATTCAATCAAGGGAACCGGGTAGATGAAACCAACATTAAGTAGTTTTTCTACTTCTCCCTTAATAACAGGGGCCTTCCTAGGATTAAGATCTCTAGTCATTGTTGCACAGGTTTAACATCCATATAGGTTTTGATTTCATGTTTGACAATGCAAGGGTCAATTCCTGACATCTCTTCATATGAACAAGCAAATATATCATGTAATTATTTGAAGAGATTGGTGTAGATTTGAATTTATTCATGGAAACAATTTGCACCAATATATACATTTTCAAATTTGCCTGGAGTTCGATAGATGTCAATCGTGACGTTAGGATAAATACTCGCCATGTTTCCTTCATCATAAATTCCATGTGTATCTAGTGGAACCATGATGTGAACGACCATCTCACTCAAGATAGATCTAAAATCATCCTGTTGGATTCTAACAAGCTCTGGGAGGAGGTAAGAGCGATGATGCATATCATCTGATGGCCTATCAGAACCATTCATGGCATATAAGATGGATTTATACATAAGTAAAGTATCATCGAGGAAATCATGTGAACAATATGATGAGGTGTCCCATATGGGCCAGAGAACAGGATCCTTCTCATACGCCTACGAGAAGACAAGATCTGGGTCAGAAGTAGAGTTGATAATAACTCAATACGCTATCTCTATTGTCGACAGTGGAATTACCATTCAAATATGTGACTGACCTTAACAAGACATGGTCAAAGAAGGTATGGTTCATGTATCATTAAAATACGAAGTTCGGAAAGGACCATACCTCATTGGCAAATAAGACCTAATGGACATGGCATAGATAGGATGGATTGGTACCACAAAATCAAAGGTACCCATGAGGGAGGAATACATTCCGACACCAATATCCTCAGTTTTTGGCTGAAAATTTTCAATCACGGGGATCGAAGGTCCAACTAATGCATTAGGGCTAGCATGAGAAAAGGACAATTGATCGATCATCATAATTTTCCCTTCATGAGGAAAACATAAGGTATGGAAAATATACGATACAATTGCAGTCATAGCTTAAGTCCAATTACTCTCTAGTAATAAGTTACATTCAAGGGGCACATCAACCACCTCGACATCCATCTCCATTGTCTTTCCACCTAACAGGACTGGAAAGGTAGGAATAATGTCGTGGGGACGGAAAGAAAAACCATCAAATGAGGTCAACATATTCAGATATTGAGAGAGGGTTGGAGAGCCAATGGATTTCCAACAGGTTAGGGACATCACGCATGTTGCAGCGTCTTCGTCAATAACACTAAGTTTGATGGTATACTTTGAGTAATCCACATGGATTTTAAAGGCCACGTGATAAGGCAAGCGAGGCTTCACATCCTTCAAATCAAAATTGATAATCTTAGAGCCACACGGTTCTAGAGATCCTAACACAGATAATAAGGCATTATTATGTGAAGGATACGTCTGGAGAACCTCCAATGTTGACATCGCACAAGGGGTTTGACCCAGATATTCAACAATTGAATAATTATGGGAAGATCTAGCATTATGGTTGTGGGTAGGGAATTTTAGTACTCTGTATGGAATATGAGGCAGTGGCTCTATCTTTTTTATCTGCAAAGGTGTTTCAGGAAGAGGGGGAGACTCTAGACCTAGAACATCTTGTGAAGAATTATAATCGTGAGACTGAGTGGCTACATTGATTTAAGACTTGACCATATTTACATATAGACGGTCACCTTCATGCGTTGATGGGTTTTGATTCCTATTCGAAGCATTTACAACATTGGAGGAGCTCAACTCCATGTGTTGATAATGCGGAAAAGGATTAGTCAACACATCGGGTGGTTGAGATAAGAGCTTCACAAATTCCTCAAGTTTGGGGCACAAGTGGATAAGGTGATCATATGTACAAATATTGCAAGGAAACTTCACCTTCCAGTTTTCTTTCTTTCCCTCACCAACATTGTTATTCTATCTATCATTATTAGCATTTCCCTTAGATTTATTATTATTATTATTATTATTCCTCCCACCCTTACAATTGTTACCATGTCCTTTCCTTGTATTCCATCTTCATTTTTGGTTACCATTTGGGTTAGATGATGTATGTACATAATTCACATCCACCGACTGGGTGGGAGTGGAGGACACAAAAAAATCTTTTCCTTCTACAGACTAGCTTAAAGACAACTCCTTCAACTGATGCATAACCAAGTCTACATACTTAGTATTTGTAGAGCCTATAACTCCATCAACATGAGGCTCGAGATTTTTTCTAGGGTCGTAGTTTGACCTCGGTGCATCAGGAATAATTTCATATAACATCCCATATTGGGCATATATGAGATCTAACTATTGGGATTTAAAAATATTTTACTCTTTAGATGTTACCCCGAATTTAGAAACATCCATTGAAATATAATGCAATAGGTATTTATGAAACCATTCGAATCATAACTTTGGAGCATTGTAGGCTTTGATCAACCTCTTTTGTCTGCCCCACTCTTGGATATGATTTGAGATATGGGTGGATTTATCCTAGAGGAGCGTCGATAGAAGTTATATGCTATCATCATAGCGAACCAGGAACTGGAAGTGGTTGAAAAAAAATAAAACCATCTGATTAAAATTCTCATATCTACCCCTTGGTATCTCTATGTACCATTTCATTGCAACCCCCATAAGGGTGTGTTGAAATAGTCTCAAACAAATAGAATCATCATTAATGGAATTGGAAGAGCACCAAAGATGAAAATTAATGATGTAATCACCAGGATCCTCACCATTCTTTCCCTCAAGTTTTGGAATATCCAAAGGAAGCATGGTGGGGTGTGAGGACCATGTTGGGTCATGACACACCAGTTCATTCATTAATCTTGACAAGTCTGGAAAATTAAGCGTGGCCAAAAAGGGGAGTCAGGGTTGAGGCATCTGACCCCAAGCTATTAGGAAAGATTGATGTTGAGGAATCACAACCCATATAAGGTTCTAGTATCCACCGTGGCCCTATCCAGGATTGTAAAAACCTCCTCCAAATTGATTCATAAGAGGTTGGTTGGGCAACATTCCAGTACAAATTTTATAATGAGGGTTAAAAACATTTTCCCCAGCTAGAGGAGCTCCAGGCTAAGGGGTGACCATAGTATGAAGTTGACTCCCTCTGGGTTGAAATATGGAGGATAGAGGTGGATTTTTCATACCAAATGTGTTGGTTTGAATCAGCGTGGAGGAGGTAGATGTAAAGGATGAAACATAGGAAGCATCTTGTACGCCCAGTTGATTACTCCATTCGGGAGCATTATGACTAGGATTAAACCTAGGATGAAAAGGAGGTTAGCTTCCAAATGTACGATTCATTTGGGAATGTGAGCTCCACCAAACAAGAGTGGAATATGGAGAGGATCCATTCCCCTAGGTCAAAAAATAGGATTAGTATTATTCACTAGAATCGAAGATGAAAATTGCGATGTCATATTTGGCATACCAAAAGAGAAAGGGTTGGAGACTAAAGGAATGGAATGATCATTATCTAGGTACCAAAAAAGGACCCAAAAGGGTTTGTTACTATGGGTTGTGTAGCAGCCATAGGATGGATAGGAGTAAGCATGGATATCTCCTGCACCACAACCAAAGTGGTTCAAGGAGTCGAATGACTCCCATTAACTACGGTAGGTATGGGATTTGAAGGACTCTGAATATTTTTTCTGACTTGAATCAATACTCATACCTGTATGATCACAAGTCTGGTAGGTGGAGGTGTGTGTACCACAGTTGATAACTTTAGGACTTTTAGAAGGAAAATTCTCAAGATGCGGTGGTAACTTCAAAAAATGGAAAGACCTGCGAGGAAGCTAGTTTGGCTCCACAATGACTCAAGACTCGAGATATAAAAAAAATCCTAAGACAACAATCAAATAGCACGCCAAAATAAACAAAAAGGCCAAATGCACACAAACAGGATATAGTGGATGAAAAGGGACCTCCCTCACTAAAGTAGGTATGCATATCCCAAGAGGGGCTTGAGACTCCCTTCAAAATATCATAGGTATCATAATCAGTTATAAGGGCCCTCATTGGATTAACATCACAGTCGGTTAGATCCCCCCGGAAAGGTAATCCTCCATAAAGTATTTGTATTGTTTGAACCTTATTGGACTTAGGGTACCTGCAGAATAACCCCTGCAAGTAACCTATGTGGCTACCTATGTCAAGCAACTAAAGCCACCATGATATAACCAATGTGCAAGAGAACAATCGTAATTCAGGTCCACCGTATGGGCAGGGTAACAAAGCCCAAAATAGTGAAAGCACCACCTCTCAAAGAGATAAAGGTACTATAAAGACTCCCATATATGGATAGACCCCTAGAAATATCTATAACGCTAAGAAGGTATTAGAGGGATATATCTTCAACCAACTTCACACGACTTCATGCTTAACTCCGTTGTGAGTGAAGCCTCCTAATTTCACTAATTATACAATGGATTTCACCACTCCCTTATTCAAACACATATGCTGATTCTAATAGCCTTGAAGAATTTTACTCACAAAATCCTATTCCAAGGCTCTATATCCTACTGTAGTTTGTGTACCCTGAAAAATAAAATTGTTTCTAATCAATTTTAAATTAATCAACATTACCTTTAATGGATTTTGTTTACTCAAAATATGTGTTTGTGAAGCTAATGATGTTATGACTCAGCATATAAAGGAAATGAATATGAACATAAATCTAAGTCCTAAACTTCAATTCTCAAAGATGAAAATATTTTCAAAATGAAACTTTCAATTCAACTAAGCAATTTCAATAAGATGCAATTTTTCCATACATGTATGAAGATCAATACTAAACAACCTAAAAGAGAAAAATGCCAAAACACAAAATGTATATTTTGTATTTTCAATATAAGGAATGAAAATGCAAGGATTGAATAACAAATTGATATATAACCCTACTGTAAGAAAAAAGAGACAAACCAAGCCAAATACCAGGAAGAAACCACTCAACCCAATATGCAAGGAAAACCAATGAAAAAGATGACGAGAAAGAAAAAACCGCCCAAAAATTCAACCAAAGAAAGGTTTCCTATCACTCTGTAGGCACTCAATAGTTATGACAAAGACCCAAGAAGACTCAGCAACTATCTCACCCAACAAACACCAAACTTATCAACTAAGAAAAAATAGTTGATGTACATGAGTATTTAAGAAAAAACCACAAATGTACACACCCTATAGAATGACATCTCGTGTATGTTCGCGACTATCAAGGGAAAAACTATGTATATGTATTAAAACACTTCCAAGTTAAGGATAAGGCTAATAAACTCAAATTCGAGATGAAAATAGGTCATCAAGCAATTATGCGACAAGGAAACTCAAGATAACAGAGAGAAATCGAAGGATAAAAACACTCCAAACGCAAAAACAGAAGATTCATTCCCTAGTATGGTCCCCAATTCTGTTACGAGGAAAATCACTCTATGGAAAGGGGTAAATCACAATAGATGAAATGACTGCAAAAATCAACTCTAATCCCAATTATGTTATATAAATGAAAAATGCTAACAAAACAAGATAAAGGGCCTTCCTCATTTGGACATTCGATGAAGACCATTGTTGATCACTCGACTAAAATATTTATAACTGCAACTTGTCCTCAACAACCAAGATGCGTAAGCATATGGTGATAATATATATTGTTAACACATATAATAGCATAATTCATCAGCATTCATAAAAAGTATGCCCATGTAATAATAATTTAAATATTTGCCAGATATTAATTGGATAAGAAAATAGTGTTTCGATTAAAATATGATCAACAGAAGTGTGTGAGTGACAAACTTATGTTTTGGCATGTCTTGGAACCAAGAAACTAAGTCCCTTATAGCTCGGCCTCCACCACTTCAATCCTCCACCAAAGGAAATCTCATACAAGAGAGACAATGAGGTTCTCCATTAAAGAGGGAAGAGCTTGGGTGATAAACAATGTGTTCATAATTTAAAGGGCAAAGGGATGCAAAATCAATATGAAGTGAATAATTTCTCCAGAGTAACTTTGCTCTAAAAAGTTGAATTCTCTCTCTTTCCATAGTTTGGATATGGCCCATTTATAGCATTCAAATGGAACTGAAGTGTTGAATCAAAATGTTTCCAGTATATGGAAGGTCAAGGATCATGGATCTCCTGACGTGACATGGAAACCCGACACAATTTCTAATTTTGAGCACCAAACTCAATGTACATGGCATGTAGTGGTCCAACCTGCGTATACACATGTTGTATAACTGATAGGGCGTGTATGTGTGGAAAATATGATTTTTAGTTCTGGGAATTGCAAAAGAGGACTTCAAGTCTACATAGGGAAATGGAAAAGGCCTTCTGAGCAAGTTGCATGGGGTGAGGCAAATCTTTCTATAAAAATATGGTGTCAATTAAGTATCCCTTTGAAGAGATATGACTGTATTTATTTAGAGTGATAACTAAAGGTTTTTCACTACTAACACTAGGATATTCTCCTAAAATGTTAAGATAAATAAAGGGATGACCCACCACTATATATCTTACAAATCTTTGATAAGAAGTATTTTTTCAAGAATAATCAAAGAGAATTCTTAACCAACGCTAGAGAAACAAAATTACACTCAAATGCATTCATAAACATAACCTCAACATGAAAAGAGATCACTTACTCAATAATTTTTTCATTCATAAAAACACTAGAAATGATCATCAAGGTAGTAGTAGAGAATCCATGGTCATATCTCCTAAAAAAATCACTCTAACTAACCATCAAGAAAATCCTTCATAAGAAAGAAAGTATAATTAGACAAGTAGTGATATATCTCCAGAAATAACAATTATTCACAAGTGAGAAGTGTTCCTCTTACTTATATGAGAGATCTAGCACCCTTATCACACAATATAAGCCCTAAAACCATAGAATAAGGATTGTATCTCTCATAAACCCTAGAGATAAGAAAACAATACACAAAAAATCCACAATACATGAGTGGATAGGCCTCTAAAATGCCCAATGATTGCTCCAAGATGAAGTAAATTAGTTCAAACATTAAATCTTCCCACATACAAGTTATCTATAACTCATAAGTGTGGAACATGTGGCCTCAAAATGGGACGAATAAAATAAAAAGTGGTGAATAAGTGCTCAAAAGAGAAACATTTCCATCAAAGGGTGAAACATTTTATCTGCAAGAGGTACCTCGTGTCTCCAAAGTGTATGGAGACTCATCAAAAGGTCCCATACCATCATCAAGAAGCCCGAAACATCGTATGAAGGTTCCCCATCATCAGAAGGTGCAACAACCCATGATAGAATAACACATCACATCATAAAAGGGTATTTCCATAATTTCACATCATCTCTCTGAGTGAAATGTCCTCAAGAAAATATCGAACATACTATAGAGAAGTTGTAACATCCCATCAAATAATAATCAGCATAATCATCATCACCATGCAACTTCCTATCACTATAAGTCTCAATGTCATACCCCATGTGTGCTACGGTTCCTTGTTAAGGAAGCCATGTCATCAAAAGGCTCAACATGATCCTAGAACTGTGGAACAACCTCTCTCAACTCGTGGAGGAATTTGCCATAAATTGTGGTAGTATCCCCTGATATCCTCCAAAGGATCCAAGTGTCAACCAAGCATGTGGCTATGTGCAATCCATCATCCAATAAGGGGCTCATATATTCCAATGCATCATGAGGACCGGAGGCATGGTACACAACCCAAACACAACATATAAAATGAGTCACATTAATACAAAAGTGATTAGATAGTTATCACAATGCATTCTCTTCAAACTTTATAGTATCATGAAAAGTTATACAATTTTCGAATTCTAAGTATGGGAGGATCATTATTACCCCTTATTAGGTGTGTGAGTATCCATGCTAAGGAGTATGTCCCAAGTAACCCATAAAGAAGTATGTGTATTGGTACATTTTATGTATTGGGGTTTACTTCATGGGTTTATTTTCATTGACATGTAAGGCTATGTATAACAATCATCACCATGAGTTCCTTTCTAGAGGGAGAACTTAGGAAATTAGGAATCCTTTTTTCATCATTATGTCTTTCCAAACCCATGTTTTCCTTTTTCTATAGCTTTAAAATTTTCTAGTTTTCGACATTTGATTTTTGAAGTTCTTTTGTAATATGTGCATTCATTGCATAGAACTTGGGGTGATGGCCTCTTAGCGAGGGGGTAGAGATCAGGCTTATTTATTTCTTCATTTTTAACACTTTTATTTTCTTGTTTGTTTCTTTGACCCTTATTTTGAATTAGGTATTTTTCTCTTTCTATATAATACTTTTTTATAAAATTGCATCAACCTCAAGAATTCAAGTCCCTTCTTCTCATGAGATTATGAAGCATGAACCTTTTTGGGATACATGTAACAACCCAAAAAAATAAAGGAAAATGGATAGGGACTATATGGATAATGTAATTCATGGTAAAGGATATGGATACATTACCCCCATTAAGTCCCCCAAGTAGTACACAATTTCCTAAGAGTGAAAACAATTTACTAGAAGATGATGATGACCATTAAGGTGAGACAAGGAAAAAGGTATAAATTAAATGAATCATGATTCATTATCCAATCCAACCCATGATCACCATTTTCATTCCTTAGTTATTGAAATTATCACTTAATATGAAGTGTTGGAACAATATACCTCAATGTGTAATGGACTTTGTCATATGAGTGAGATGCATTGAGAATGTAATGGAAGACATTTGTGCGAAAATGTCTATGGAGAGTCTAGAATGGAATCACCTGAACTACTATCTAGAATGTGGATCAAGGATAAAAAAATCTCCTCCAGTTACCCCTAGAAGGGAGGGGGTAACATTCCCCATCCACAATCGTGTTTCATTTTTTATTTTTCCCAAACTTGGGGATAATATTGGATGGAGGTTAGCATCATTGACACTCAATTTTTTTGATAGAATAGTTCTCATATCCATGTAGGATTTATTCCAAATTAATTTTTTATATTTGTTAAATTATTGATCCATATTATTTTCGGCACAAAATGAGAGCGGAGATGTAATAAATAAATGCACAAAAATATCATGGATATCCAATAATATAACAGAAATGTATCATAGATGCAACCATAAACACAGAGATACAATAACACACGATTTCTATTAATGAAAGAATGTACAAAGATTGCAAATATACAGAGTGAAAGACTCGCTAGAATGGTGGCATCTTATCTCTGAAAGGAGATGTGACGACTACTCACATTCACAAGAGGATGATTACAATGAGGCTTTGAAGGCCTTTTTACAATAAAAAAGAATGTCAAAAACCCTAGACATCCAAAAACCTAACCCTCGGAGATGAAGCACGAAAATTCATGTGGGCCCCGTTGGGGTAAATTGGTACATCAATTTCTTGGGGTCGTAACTTTGGCATACTATCTCCATTTGACACATATGATACAACGTTAGAAATATCTATCTGAGGACTACAAATGGTGGAAGAAAATATCAGGATATTACATTTTGATCGGTAGATGCCCAAAAAACGTCGTTTAAGGCCTCAAAATGGCTTTGGATGTTCAGGACCCGAAAAATTGCCAAAAATAGTAAATTACCAAAATTGCCAGAAAATTGTTTTAAGCCAGTTGGAAAAGGTGGGTGGCCACCAATATCCACCTGGATCAATTATAAAAATTTACATACTACTAAAAATATCTTCTTGTTTCTTAAATGTAGCTTTTATTCCACCAATATGGAGAGAAAGCATAATTCAAACCCAAACCCTAACCCCCAACTACCCCCACATGACCCATACATGGATATAAATCAATATTTAGATGAACTTAGAAACCTAATTGGTGATATTTGGAACATTATAATCTTTCATTCGCCACTTTTCTTGACAACATTATTTCTTTCATTGACCCTTCCCATGCCCAATTATCTAATAATCTAAATATAGGGCTAGGATGAGAGAGTACTACTCGATCAACATGAGTATGGAAGAGGTAAACATTTTTCATAGAACCAAATATATGAGTTTTCAATTATTTATTGAGCCTAAATCCAACCAACCTCCATTATCTTAGAAAGAGGTTTCTTTGCATGGGTTGGAGCACATTATAGCCATGGAAATGCCTCTAAATGGATAGGTTGTTTATGGTATTTGAAAAAACCTCCTTGCAAGAGAAAGGGGGTTCCATTTCATTTTCTTCATAAATTTTTAGTCATTGTGTCAATTACTTTGTCATTGGTGAATTCCAAGGGGTTTGTCTTAGCTCTACTCAGGATAAAGAAATGGATAAAATATTGAGGGGGCCATCCCCTTCTAGGAATATGCCTACCCGCCCCCCCCACCATTAGCCACCTCATCTTGGAGACAATATTTGTGCCACTAGTATTGCAATATGGGTCCTCACATGTAGTTTAATTTAGCATAGTGTATTTGTGACAATATTTTGATGATATCCATACTCTTAAAATGTTATATCACTAGGTGTACGGTCTTCAAGCCACACTATTGATTCTAGAATGGACGGGACATCTAGAGAAGATGGCCATTCCTCATTCCAATATAGTTGATCCTCACTGATTCTCTCATTGTGGGAATACTTGTTATGGGAGAACATGTAGAGAAAAAATAGTAACACTAAACAAACTAGGAAAGACAAGACACAATTAATGATAACAGTCAAGGAGCACAATGATTAGACCATAATAGAATTCGTTATGCATGGTGGAATGAGGACTAGAACAAGCATGACGAAAAATGGAAATGGGGTCGAGAAATGGATAAGGAAAGCAGTTGATCTTATGGAAACATTTAATCCACAGAAAGAGAAAGAGACATATCAACAATCCAGGAAGGAAAAACTAGGACTGGAATGTACAACATCAATGTCAAATATGCCACTGATATATCATATTCCATCATTATATGATCAAACCATTCCATAAAATTCATTTGATAAGTTAAACACTTTGAAATATTTTCTAAATAATTTTTTAGAGCCGATGAAGGATGAAACAACGTTGAACACATTATGCACGATGATCGACTAGTGTACCTAACACAAAGAAGTACCTAGGATAGAGAGAGTAGTGAACCGAGTATTGTGCAAGAAGAGGAAAAAAAGAGAATTCAAATTGAGTGCACATATAGGAGAGTATGGCATGGATAATGTCATCTTGGACTTCGGATCAGTTGTCAATGTTATTCTAAGACAAAAGTGGGAAATGATGGGGAATCGAATTTAGTTTGGTTAACTATTCTGTCGAGGCTGGAAAACTAGCATAAGATAATATCGATTGAGAGACTGGTAGGCGTAATTGTTAACCTAGATGGAGTGGGAAGCATATCCGACTTTGAGGTCATTGAGATCATGGATAACAGTCAGCCTTATTCAGAATTGCTTGAATTGGGTTGGGCCTTTAACAACAAGACAATTATTAACTTGAAGAAGAGAGAAATGATTTTTAAAGGAGGAGGATTAAATTTTACTACAACATTAGACCCCATAGAGGCAAGAAGGTATGTGGAACCCACAAGAAAAAAAATTGATAACCTGTATAATATGACCGCACGAATGGATGGCTACGTCAATCCGAGTGCAGATGGTGCACTTCGTTGGAGAAGCATTAACTCTTGTACATCATATTCAAAGGAAGGAATTGAACATTGGAAACACAGGTTGCATGACGTATCAACCATAATATGTTCTTTCATTACTCATTCTTTTCACGATATCGATATTGAGGCATGTGAGACACCTAGGTTTGATGTATCAACTAACATAAGTTTCTTTGAAAAATAATTTGAGTTGCATATACTCGGACAAATAATACTTTTGGAATTATGTTTCACTAAGAGCAACCTTAGCGATATGGTGGGATACACACAAGGAAGGAATAGAGGATTGGCAACACTAAGAAGGATGATATAGATTAGATTTGGAATATAATAAATTATTCATAAGTATATAGGGATGGGAAGTCCGACGAATCATGTTGCATAGTGTATGAAAACTTTGAGATAGGTACCAAAGAAATAATGGACACACAATTTCATACATACACTTGAGATGGTTCCCAAGAATGCATATCTAGATCTAGAAGTGTCCAGAGGGACAACTGATTAAGAATAGATCACCCGAAATTTCAAGGTAACATTTAGTGTTGAAGTTGAGTCACCTTTAGTAGATGCATCTCTACAAGTCATTAGAAGTAATATTTTTATGGAATAAGATCATATAGAAATAGTGCATGTGTGTAGTGCGCACAAAGAATCTACGACAATCCATGAATTACTAGAATGTTACAATGTTACTTAAGAATATCAAGAGGAATAAGACCCAAGAAATGTGCAAGTACCAAAAAATGAAGGGGAGCACACCATAGTAGGGCCATAACTAGAATCCTATGCATATGTGAAGTCATTAAGAGTGTACAAAGTGAATATTGGCACAAAAGAGAAACCTAAGTTCGTGAATATTGGTGACTATTGAAACAATGAGATTGTTAAAAATATTTCAGACCTACTATGCAAGTATACAGATCTATTTCTGACAACCTTTTCAGAGATGAAGGCGATAGTTGGGGAACTAGGAGAAATGAAGATCCCATTAAAACTAGATGCTAAGCCAGTAAGGCAGAGACCTTACAAATTGAATTTGAAGTAAAAGGAAAAGGTAAAAGAAGAAATTGACAGAATGATAGAAGTTGGTATCATTGATCCCATTGCAGATTCTGAATCGATAAGACCAATGGTAGTACAAGATAATAAAATAGGTGGTATTAGAATTTGTGTCGATCTAAGGAAATTGAACGATTCTTGTTTACATCACCCTTTTCTGACCCCCTTAATACATGAAGTGTTATAAAACGTAGGAGGGAAGGAGGCCTATTCGTTCACTGATGGATTTTTAGGATACTACTAGATTAGGATTTCTTCAGAAGACATAAATAAGATGACGTTTGTGACATAATGGGGTATCTATCAATACACAGTGATGTCATCTGGGTTAAAGAATGCACCTGTTGTGTTTTCTAGATTCATTGTCACAATGTTTGAGGAATTTATTTGTAATATCCCCAATTTTTTTTTTATTAAAGTTTGTATGCACTCAGGAATACATTTACATTTTTGGAAAATTCGTATTTGAAAAATTATTGCCAATTATGGAAAATCTGAATTTTGGATTTGATTAATTGTAATTCATTATTGTGACTATTGGGAAAATATTTGGTTTGCCCAAATAACTCTTTGACTGTGAGACATGTAATAAACAAATCTTTTTAAATATTAATTATTGAAGGACAAATGGAATAGCCAGGTTGAAAACATCTGACCATGACTCCATGAGTGGGGAATAGACATGAGTTACTTCAGGGCTGAATTTTAAAAGTGGAAAATGAGGAATTTGACCACTAGCATCCCCTGAAAATCAAGGATTTGTAAATTTGCGAAAATTCCCAAGGAGGGAAAAAGAGTTAGGCACAATATGCTCATGATATAAAAAATATGGGAGGAGGCAGGACACTTCTTAGTATGTTGGAGAAAGGATATCACTTGTTGTTATGAACATTGTTTAGTGTGAGGCAAGGGGATTTTTCTTATCTGAAAGGAGGACTGTAGCAAAAGAGGATCATTGGAATTCTCCCTTATGGACTCATGGTCAAGCTAGGGGGTGAACGGAGCAAGCAATTTGGTTGTTTTGTTCTACGGTTGGGTGGAAATTGGATATTCCATTTGTGTTCCAACAATGTATTCATATATGTACACCTACTTGTTTCCTTGTTGAATGTTTTGTTAATTATTATCTTACAGAATGAAATGGCTATAGGATAATTATCTTACAGGTTGATTTTATTTACTGAGTAAAGATAAGAAATCTATTGTCGGTTTTAACTACGAATGAACACTTGTACATATGAACAAATTTGCAACGGTTTTTCGTTGATATTGCCACACTTATCCATTGAAATTTCCATGAAATCTGAGTAACTACTATATCCTTTAGTAACCCTAATTTTATTACATTCACTTAAAACCTAATTCTTGAATAAAACATAATACCCAGACCTATATATATATATATATATATATATATATATATATATATATATATATATATATATATATATATATATATATATATATATATAACTTTAAAACCTAATTATTAAAACAAACATAATACTTAGACCTAACTTATTTATATAACATTATGTAACTGATATACAAAAAACATAACTAATACACAATCTTACACTAATTTATCCTATAGAAACCCTAGATTTACTTTAATTTCTAAACTAATTAAACTTAACACCTAGACCTAATAATAATACAAAATCTTATTAAAACATAAATTAACCCTATTTAGTAAATTTCTTATTAACCCTAGCCTATACATATAACATTTTACACTACTTTATCCTATTGAAACCCTAGTTTTATTATAAACACTTAAAACTAATTCTTAAACTAAACATAATACCTAAACTTAAATTCACCCTATTACATCATTTTAAATCCTTAAAAAAGTACTATTATTAAATCATTTAAAAATCAATCTTACACTTAAAAATCAATCATTTTATATCCATTTAAAGAAATACACAATCTTACACTTAGAAACTATAATCACTAAAATTAATTCCTAAACTAAACTCATAATAACTGAACTAAAATCACTTCTAACTCAATCTTAAACTTATAATCACTTATAAATAACTCTTAAACATAATACCTAAACTTAAATTCACCCTATTTTATCACATTAAATCCCTAGTACTATTAATAATTCAATCAAAATCAATCTAACTCTAACCCTAGACCTTTATATTTATAACTCAACACTAATAAATTCCTAGTCTTATTTATAATATTATCAAAAACCTAGAATTATGAAATATTATCAATAACCTAATTACCATCATTTATTAACTCTAAAATTGAATTTAATTTTTCCTTAGTTTTAGAAATAGGGCATTAYAGTTAGCCGACCTAATTACAAATCTCAAAACTGTCCTGCATCTACTATTAATTGACCAAGATCAGCAAGCTTTGTAATTGATGATTAGTCCTGATTGTAACAACCCAAGTTGAATAAATGTTTAAGGTTTATTAAGTAAAAATTAATTAGGGGATTAATTGTCTTAACATGGTATTAATTAAACAAGATTGGTATAAAGATACTAATTAAATATTTATTAATTAATTAAAGGTTATAATTTGGATTAATTAATTAATTAATTAACTACCTATTATATTCAATAACTTGGTATTAAATTTAAAAGGGATAATAAGTAATATTGTTTAAATAAAAAAAAATAAAAAAAATAAGATATTAATTCAAAGGGGTAAGACATTAAATATAGGATAAAATAATAAACAAAGGGGATAAGGGGCATTAACGACGAAAGGATAAGATAAGGTAATAAATGGGTTAGGTAGGGAAGTAAATGAGGGGGAAGTCGGTGAAGGAGGAATATGGAGGGGAAGGAGGTTTACGAGAGGGAATTCTTTGGGAGATTGGGGGATTGATTTTTGGGGCTCTTGGTTTTGCAGAGAGGAGTTGAGTTTTGGAGTGGGATTGGATCAGTACAGGCACTGGTTTGCTGGATGTTTTGGGCACGGGGGCCAGGATATTCATATGATATCCTGGAGCTAGGTAGTTGTCCTATTTGGCAGGGAGGATAGTAGGTTTGGGCAGTGTTGGTCAGTTCATCAAGCAGCAGGAAGGAAGGCAACAACAAGGCGAATTAGCATCAGAACCAGGTAATTTAAATTGTGTATTTGTTTTAATTTTTCTATAAAATTTTATTATTGTTGATAAATCTATATGTGAATGTGCTCCGAATGTGCTCAATTAAAGAAATTTTTTGAATTTTACTAATTTGCTCAATATAGAGGAATTATTGAACTGTATTGTTATGTTAGTAGAATTAATGGATGTTTAATTTATTTGGCCACTACAAATGGTATAAGAGATTTTGTTTGAAATTTGGGCCCGAGGGCCAAAAATACAAGCTCTAACTCCAGCTACGCCTAACCTACAAACCAAACATAGAAAATTTAAAACAAATATAAAAATAAATACAATACAAATTGAAAATGTAAAAACAAATTTACCAATGTAAAACAAGCAACTAGGGCTGTTACAAGATTTAAGCAATACAAACTCAGACTTCTACAGTCACTGTTAGGAAAAAGTATAACATCTTTAATAGTTTATTAAAACAAAATAACAATCTTCGAATAAGAATACAGATACAAATACAATTCGATATCGAAGAAATACAACTCATAAATAACAAAAAAAAAATGTATTTTAAAAGTTTAAATTATTTTAAATATATAATAGCAATTTGATCGTCCGAGCTATCATTAGCCATTCCACTCTTATCTTAATGAAGAGTTGAACTACAAAGTACAACGTGGGAGCATGCTCACAAATTACAATTGCCATTGTGTTTTTTTAAATCCGCAAACCTAAAATCGGGATGTATGTTAGATAGAACTTAGGACTTGAAGTTATAAGCACCTGAATTGTTTCGTTTGGGGTTTGGACGAAGGTAAAATGCTAAAATGAAGTGGAAAATGAGATCCCAGAAGTGCTTCTTGTAATGTCACAATTCTCAGCCATAAACTCAACCAACGCACCGTAGAAACAATGCAGCAGGCATCCCGGAAACACGTTAAGGTCAATAGAAGATAATTCAGTTCCTTGAAATGGCCATTGAGACCATATTTATAGGTTTTTTAAATGATTTTTTTCTAAGTTTTATTAAAAAATTTTGAAGCACTAGTTTGAATTTATTGGTCAATCGAGCCATAGGCGATTGTATTCTCCAATACCAATACAAATTCAGTACGGTCAACACTATGTTGACAGTCCAATGTCCATCTATGCCAAATATTGCTGAATTTTGAACTCCCTCGGTACCGAAGGGGTCAATACTGCAGAATCTTGCTACTATGGTTTAACACAAATCTTTTTGTTCTGAAGTTTTAAAAAAGGAAGAAATTTTTCAAAAAATAGCCTGCAATTTGTGGCAATTTTTCAAAAAGGTTATAAAACTGCCCAAAACGTTTCCAGAGACTGTTGGAACACGTTTCTGGAAGAGTTTCCAGTGTTCCAAAGCCATAAATGATTTTATAATGTTCTAAAGCCATAAACGATTTTTGGGATTCATGGATTCTACCAAAACCCAAATGAAATTCTCTGAATGGAAGAAAGGAATCCTTGAGGTCTCGATGAAAAAAAAATGGAACTAGCTACCACCTTGGCCAAACCTAGAGATCAGATGGAAAAATGAATAGAAAACAGATAAACCGTAAGCATACCAGAGACTTGCGTTTGCTTCTACTTTCAGAACGACCAGCAAACGAACTCTTTGCGAAAAAGGGGCATCAAATGCCCTCTCTTCTTCAATGAAAACTTTAAATGAAACAAATTCGTGGAAAATTTATCCGCTATATTAGCTCTAGCGAATTCAATATGCACAGATTGGATTTAACACAAAATAGAAGAAAAAATCGGTTAACTGTCTAAAATTCTTCGAAGAAAAATTAAATAGACCAACAAACCGCTGATTATTTCCAGCGTACAGTTTTAGATGCGGCCGACATGCACAGAACAAGCATTTAACAGTGACAGTGAAGGAAAACTGCTCAATTACCTTAACATCTTAAATGCACCTAATCTAACTCTTTCCACATTGGGAAAAAAAAAAAAAAAAACAATGCGAGAAAAAAGGACCGAGTATTAAGCCAATATTCTGCGGGCAGCAAGTCTTACCTAAAATTGTTTCAAAAAAACCTCAAAGCGACCAAATGAAACTGTGGTTTTTGCCTCAAACTTGTTACAGATGCATTTGGTGTGCCCGAACAATGCTACTGGGACATGGAACGACCCAAAACTGAAGTATTTTGTGACCCTTAATGGCTGCGTCGTCCACCATAAAAAAAAAAGTTGGATGCTTCTTAACTTCTGACAGAGTCCACAGTGATTTGGTTTGGCACGCAGTACGCTTCTTACGACACTACACATCCGACCTATTAGTCACAAGACAACCCATACCACGAACACCACAATACAAAGCCTAGTGCTAAGTGCCTAGCCCACGATACTATTCCAGCACACCAGCGCCCAGTGCACGCACATACCAACCGACCGACTGCAACAGCAACAACAACAACATTATTTGAGGGGAGGTCGGTCTTGATATGTGACAGTAGGAGGAGGAGTAGCAGGCTATCATCGAACCTTGCTGAAAGTTTTTTTCCGGGAGTGAGCGCTGCAAACACAGAAAATAAATATTATTTTACAGAATGAATGGGAGGAGCGCCCATGTTACAGAATGCAAAAGCATTTACGAGGGAGCCGAGCAGCGAGCCTGCCGAGAAGGAGAGAGCATAATGGAGAGGCGGTAGAGTTTGTGTAAGGTTTTAGGGTTTGCTAAGAGACATGTAGGGTTTTAGGGTTATGGGATGAGCGTCGGGAAGGAGGGGGCACGTGGGCCTCATGCGAGGACCCACTTCCCACGCTAAAAAAAAATAATTTTTCTTTTTTTTCTTTTTGTTATTGAGTTTAAAAAAAAAATGATATATGAAGAATAAAAGAAGTGTAATAGAAATTTAAAATAAAAAGATGGTTTAAAATATATTTAAATGAATAATTTCATTTTTTTTTAACTTTAAATTTAAGTACCATTTCAAAAAAAAAAAAGGCATTAGTAATAGTATTAATTAATTGGTAACTAATTAACTAGTGGTTTGATGGATTAACTAATTAAGTGTGTAATTAACATTAATATATTTATTAATGTTTAATAACTAACATAACATAATGTTACTAATAAATTTTAATTAATTAAATTAAAATGTTAGAGGGTCAATGGGTTTTGAACCTGTGACCACCCACTACCTAAGCCTTAATGAACAACCAAACACCAATGTACCATGTATGTGCCTTAAAAAAAAATGTATGTGTGTTGATTAAGGCGATTGAATCTTAGGATTAAGTTTAGTCTAGATTATTAGTTTTTAATAAACTAGCACAGTCGCAAAGTGGCTGGCGGCTGGTTAACGTCGAAAGGTACATAACGTTGGTGAATGCTGAAACGTGGCTGGCAGTTGTGGAGAATTATTTAAATGCCACGGTTTAATCCTATTTAATCATTTAAACATGGTAATTATATATCCTTACAAAAAAAAAATTAACGTCATTAGGTAAATGTTAAAAAGTAAACATGTTAACGGATGCCTTGATAAATGCAAAAAAGTTATGAACAATAAATCTGACCCATTGATTTTGGAGGATGACTAAGAATATGCCAACATCTTCAATGCATAGAAATCAGATAAGGGTTTAAGGTTAAATAAGATTAAAAGATCATTAATTATGCCCATTGTCAATAGGTGTACGCCTTTCGGTGTAAATTAATAAACATAAGGTCGGAAGTCACTTTAAACAAGTTGTAAGCGAAAAGTTAAAAGGGATTAGACTAGGACCAGTGGGAAGGAGGCGGCATATGCACTAGGAGAGTAAGCATAGGAAGTGGCGAGTATGGTGCAAGGCTAGCATAGCTACAGGGCAAGGTAACCAATAATGTTTTTCATAGGGCCGATGAAATCAAGCTTAGACGCTTAATCCTAACCCTAACCTAGCCAATCCCCTAATGGAGTAATGTATGTTTACAGACAAGTAAAGAAAACTTACGCCTAACCCTGTTTCTAGTTTAAGTAGCACCAATTTGAAACGTCCTTGAACTCACCCTGATAACTTTGGTTGATGTAGGTTAAAGCATACAGGATGGTTAGGACTGGAGGGAGCCGAGGCAGGGGAGCGTCATCGCAAGCACCACCAACACCGCCAACGCCACCACCACGATTTCCCGAATTAGCCCTCATACTACGCTCGTTGGAAGCCATTAATGAGAATTTAAAGGGGAAAAAACCGTCACGGACTAAAGTGGAACCCCCACCGTCTAGAACGGGTAATCCAGAAGCGTCAAGGGATTCAGGGGGAGGACCTCCACCTGAAGACATCACGCGAGAATTGCAGAAGACACCATACCATATGAATACCATATTACATTGCAATATGGGAATACCATATTACAATGTAATATGGTATTCCCATATTACATTGTAATATGGTATTCCCATATTACATTGTAATATGGGAATACCATATTACATTTTAATATGGGAATACCATCTTACATTGTAATATGGTATTCCCATATTACAATGTAATATGGTATTCATATGGTATTACCATATTACATTGTAATATGGTAATGCCATATTAACCCACAATTAATTGCAAGCCAACATGAAGAAATATGAGCTTGGAAAAAAATTATTGTTTTGTATGGATTTTGTAGTTAGAGGATGTGAATTTTCCATATTACATTGTAATATGGTAATGCCATATTAACCCAAAATTAGTTGCAAGCCAACATGAAGAAATATGAGCTTGGAAAACAATTATTGTTTTGTATGGATTTTGTAGTTAGAGGATGTGAATTTTGTATTGACCTAAGAAATATAAAATTCGTTGTAAATTGGTTGATCCAAGATAATTTAATTGA
>ML781913.1:103224-134127 GCA_009831015.1 Picea engelmannii | reverse complement strand
ATTATTTAGGAATGAAATGTCTCTTCAACGCACATTAGAAAAGGAAAGTATAACCTTTCAATTCATTGCAATTGAAAACCAAGAAACTGAAGCTTTGATATGCAAGAATTGTAATGCATCAATATTAAATCTAATGAAACTTGAAATTTCATTTGAAATCAAAGAAAATTTCGCATGATACATAATGACAGAACCTTTGATACAAAGAATGAGTTGGATAACATAACACTTGAAACTTTTGTTGGTGCAATCATAATATACCCCGAATAATATAAGGAATTGTACATCATAGTTTAGGCATTGAAGTATGATAAATATGATAAATATATACATTTTTTTAGGCATTGAAGTATAGGCATTGAAGTATCCTGCAACATTTTGAAGTATAGGCATTGAAGTATCCTGCAACATTTTGATTCGGTAATCAAGTTGTATGATAAATATATACAAAACCACATGGTCAATTTCCTTTAAGACCTCTTTGTTTTTATTTTACCATAGCTCTAAAGTTAAACTCTTATGTACTTGAAGAATATAAGGGATTACTTACATCTAGCTCAAATTTTGGCAAATTGTTAAAACCTTACAAAACTTGTATATATATGCAAGTCTCGTATCTTTGAGATGATTGTAGGCTTGAAGGGGGATTAAAGTATAAATTTCATAATTTTGTTGTTAAGAAAGGAGAGCCAAGAATAAGCTCATGTGGAAAGATTGAAGCTGTAAAGTTGATATACATTTTAGAGTAAAAAAGACTAAATAATATGGTAGTTTTTATACCATGTTAAAACATGAAAACAAGATGTAATTATCTTCTTCACTCATGTAAAGGTGAATTTTGGAATATCTACATTTGTCATGTGTAGTAGATATAATAGATTCTCAAGATACCTAGATCCACACTCTAGATGATAATGGATATAAGTTGAAGAGAATTCTATCCTTTATTTACAATTGCATGGGTATCCCAAGGATATAAATTGATAATCTAGACATTTTGGATAAGAATGAATAAAAACTATTTGCTTGGATTGGTCACCATATATGGGAAAATATTCCAATGTTTACGTGGATCATTTGAAGTTGTCTATGCCATCCTCATTATAAGGAGAATTTAATGAAGATACATTGAGTCCCAAAGTTGACGGGGATCATCAACTTGAAAGGGAAAAGGTATACTCCTAGTTGAATTCATATATTTGTATTGATGTCATATAGGCTTGTGCAAGTGACAAAAATTTCAGTTTGTATGAATTTGGTGAGTGGAAATTTATGACCCACAAGGAGTAATGGTAAACCCAAGGGTTCATGATAATGTTGAAAGGTAGAAATATTGTTAGGCTTGTAAAGTAAATTTTTGAACCCATGAAGACACCATCAGTAAAAATATTGTGATTTATGAAAAGATTTTAAAATCTCTTTCATCACCTATGTATAAGCTATTGGTCAATTTTCTTCTATGTTCTAAATGATTTGGGAAATAATGGCTCTTAACACCTTGAAGAATTTGAAACTCTTACGAACCTAAAGGGTCATTATGACATTGAGTCATATATTCTTGTAAAAACATAATGTTATTTGATGCCTCGATAATTTAGGCATAGTGTATATAAGGGTTAGTTATCAACTCCTTCCTTCATAATAATAAGAGGAATATTACTAATATAATATGAAGAGACTTGTGGATGTCACTGCACAATTGTTGGAGCATATAAAAAGGACAATAATAATGAGGTCCAAAATTTTGGGTACATCATGAGTATGTTCAATATATAGGGGGTAGACTAATACATACTTTCATTTCCAAGAATGAGCAATGAACAATGCAAGAACATGTTTAGCTAGATACGTTCATCAAAGAGGTTGGCATCTTACCACAAGTGAGGTAGGGTTAGCAACATATTTTCTTATGGAAAGGATGGAGGATAGATAAAAAGGTAAATATGGGAGGTTGTGGTGCTATGGTATTTCTAACAAAGGCAAGAGAAAGAAGTTGATGACACTGGCATGACATTGGAAACATGCATGAGTTGACATAAACTGACTAAGAGTGAACATGAGCGAGAGAGGAAACACACTCTAATATAGGATTATCACAAGAATAAATGTAACATATGGCAACTTGGAGGTAAGGTGAGCGTAACAAATGACATTCATTGTTCTAGGATTTCTGTAGTCATTAAGGTGCCATACACTATTCAAGGACATATCATGAGTCCCATGTGACATATGATAATCTAGAGAGTGTGAGCATAATAGGCATCATAAACTAGTAATATAGAGTCATCAGAAGCAAAAAAACAACACATGGTAGCCTAGATTTAGTGCAAGAATGAGAGGTGCCATGCATCAATGGGGTATTTTATGCAAGTGTAGGAGGCAGCATGCATCAACCTAAGTTCAATGCAAGCGTAGAGGTGAAAAATACCAATGGTACCAGTGGAGGAGAGAGGATCAAATGAATATATGATGTCACCATTGGGAGGGGCTCCATAGTTGCAAGCTATGGAATGTGACCATTAAGGGGGAAATATTTGAAAACTGACCAAAGAAGTGATAGTTGTTCCTAACTAGGTAGAAGTTATCTCAAGTAGGGTCTTTCTTGATATAATGACCTATAAGGGACCCATCGATATTATGACCAAATATAAATGGAGAAAAAGGGGTGTAAGGAAGAAAATATAAGGAGGAGAGGCAATACTTTCCCCAAGCATTTGAAGGACTAGGAAAAGAGGAAGAGTATGTAGGAGAGCATGGAACACTAGGAGAGGAAGAAGACAAGGAGAGAACTAGGTAATATTGGGTGCTACCAGGTAAGAAGTGGCTAGATTTGATAATGGGAAGTCTAAGATAGCCAAAAAAAACTCCCAATAGGAACAATGGACATATTATAAAGCATTTCATTGTTGTTCATATTATATGTTCAAGAGTAAATTAGAGTAATCAAGGTGAGATACATAGCATTCAACAATCTCTTGAAAAATCCCTATGACAAGGATGACTCCACAATGTTTATTAATGAGAAGATGAGTTCCGTCCTATTGTACAAAGCCCCAATGAGAAGGAGAGGGGTGAGGAGTGATGTAAAATGTGATTATTTTGGTTACAATTGTCAAGGATTATAGTGACAAGTTGGTCTTTGATCTAACAATTATGAGTAAAAAGGAGATGTAGAGAGGGGAATAAATTTCATTCATCATTATGAGTAATGAGGGATCTTTTTCAATAGAGTTTGTAATAGAGACTATTTTTTGTTGGGTAGAAGTGTCCAAATATTGGTGTACCCTAGGATCATCAAGGGATTTCTCATCTATGTACAAGGACTTGGATGTGAATTATTATTATAAGAATAATCATTTTGTAGTAGTGTCCTTTGGAGCCTTAGAATACTTGCACTAACATGTGGGATGAGAGGAGGGGTCTAGATTACTAGGATTAGCTTCATGCATTGTTTAATAGGAACTAGTATTTGGACTAGGGATAGCAATAAGGTTAGGATTATGGAAATGAATGAAGTGAGGGATATTTTCTAATTTATTTTCCACAATGGGGATATGGATAAAGACTTTGTATATGGGGGTTCTCTAAAATAGTTATACTTCTTTATAAAAAAACTACAAGTAAACCAAAATTATATTTTAAATATCTTCAAGTAAACCAAAACACCACATGGAACTTGGCATATATATCAATATCTACATATTCACGAGGATTGTGAACTTTTACTTGTATAAATCCTACTTTTAAAAACACATCAAAACCCTTACCTTTTCATTGCTCTTTCGCCAGATCCATTAGCCCATACAAATTGATAAGAGTTGTCAATGAGATGCATTTCGATCACCAAGACCTTCATGAATCATAAAAGACAAATTTTTTATATGAGTAAATAATTTATAATAAGAAAATAAGCATGCATTTAGTTATGTAAAAAACTCTAGAAAAAATTAAGTTGTCGCATACCTTAATGAGATTCTCTTTGTTTCGAGAATAGGTTATTCTCTACTAAACAATGCCAACCACGTGAAGGTGGAAGCTCATATGGACCCTCCCCCCCCTCACATCACTCTCAATTTCCCATACCAAACAAATGATTTTCTCTATATAGAAAACATATATACATTAATGCATAAATAGGATAGTCATCAAAACATATGAACATATAAACATCGATAAAGATCGAAAAATAGGTCATGAATTGATACATTTAATTTTTCTTTGATTTATGTTTTTTTACATTCATAAAACTGACAATTGGGATATCACCATCATCCAAGGACATTGTATTTCGTGTTCCCTATCCTTCTATTGTTTGCGTGCACTCAGGTACCATAATTTTGCTACATCATTGAGAAGGGTTAGTTGACATCTCTTCAAGGATGTGAACTAGAACAACGAAAATGATCATATCGATATGTTGAAATATAATTGAAATACCTAATTCATTGTTTTGATTAACATTACAGTATTGCTATTTACCTGTCTCTGTAGCCGGGACAGTTGGTGCATTAATTTCCTATCTACTTGGTTGCTCTCGCATTTCACCCTTCTGAGCTACATGCTCTTTAATTTTGAGAAGAAAATATATAATTATAAGTCAGGAAATAAATATCTACAATCACAGTAAATATTTCTAATTCTGAAGCATACATACCGGAATGGGTACACTGCTCTACAATATCACTGGACATGTGGACCCTTGTATGATGCGGTGTTTGTTGAATACTTCTTGATTCACTACTACGGTAGCACTGTTTCTTGAAAACAAACATAAATACTTATTTAAGGGTGATATAATAAAATATGAAAAGACTTTACAAGCATGCCACTCTGGTTTCCTTATTCATTTGATTTACCTGCGTGGATGGGGAGATAGGAGTCTGGCCCAAGCTTTTTCTATATTCAATGACACTTTTAAAACCATGCTTGTAACCAAGCTTCAGGTCCTCCTCGATGGCAACAGTGTCAAACATATTTAATTGCAATGCATAACACCATTAAAAATACCAATAACAAAAACATATATTTGTTCACTACTATTAAATTAATATTAACCACAGTTAATCATTTAAATCTTACTATTCAGGATTTGAGTTTTCTGTAGCCACCTTGGTCTAGTTTATGCTGGCCATGTTTTTCCACTCTGGCCTTTGTTTATTTGGATGTGTCTGGTAGCCTACATATGGAATTTTTGAGAAAAAATAGATATCAAAATTGTTACTTAAAACAAGAAAGAAAAACATAAATGCTCATATTTCAATGATAATATGACATGTGTTGTACCTTGCTTGACTAGATTGTGGTTGTCGTCCTTGTTTTTTAAACAAGTTCTCATTTCCATCCTCTATTAGTACCTTCCACTCTTTCTCAGAAACCATGGGAGGGCACTCGTGCTTTAGGTCTATTTGCAATTTATCCCTATACTGGTCCCTAGTGTATTTTAAATTCTCGTCGGCCAACTTTGTAAACACTTTCTTGTTGAAAGTGTTGCCGAACAAGTTCACCATGTGATCTATTAAATTATCTTTCTTTTTTCTATCTTGGCCATTCCACCATGTGCGAATGGTGGGGCCAAATAGCTCCAATGCTTTGTCATGTAAGTTTCTATAGAAAACATTGTTTCCTACAGTAACGTGTTATCCATTAATCAATTAATAATCTCAACAAATGTCCATTTCAATTTCATTAAAAAAATGAATCAATTAATGGGACAATTACCTGCAATCTTTTGAATCTTTATTGGAACACATGCGTCATCCACTAGAAAGGTGACATCTAGTGATCTAGTGCTTTTAATTCATTCTGCTCCATGCAGAATAGTATCCTGTGCACCTACACTATGTTTCTCTCCAGAGTCATCATGTGGAGTCCCAGGCTCTAGCTCATCATGCTCCAGCATGTCATGCTGGTCAAAATCACCCTGCTCATCAATGGATTTGAGGGGAACCTCGGGAGGCTCAAAAAGCCTCACTTGCACTTTTCTATTTCGACCTTTTTTTTTCATTGGACCCTCACTACTACCTATATGATGCAAGATCATCGTAAGTAGTCAAGCGAGCGTGGAGGAGAAAGACAGTTGGAAAGCGCAACACGCATTTTTCATGTTTTGGAATGTTTTTGAAATATTAATGTAATAGCTAGAAGGCGTACTTTGCATTTATATCTTGAAGGATGTAAACAAATGATGAACGATTTTCTCTCATCTGTCGATATAAAAGGCATTTAAGCCCAATTAATGAAAGTAGGTAGATTTAAATTATAGATTGGACATTTTAGAATAACATGAGGAAAAACGGATATAGACACCCTCGTATTTGTATTATGAAATTCAATTAGATCATTGTAACATTAGCATAGAGAAGAAGAAGAAGAAGAAAGTTGTAGAAGAAAGTTGTAGAGAAGAACCCATGTACAGAAGCTTTGAATTAATATATGAAGCTTTGAATCAGACTCATGGTGTTATGATGTTTTTTGTGTATACATGTTGAATGGTATACTGATAGTTGTTTTATTCTCTCTATTATACATTTGATTTAATACTGTGTTGAATGTATGATTTCATATTAAATGTTTGAAGTCTGAGAGAAGAAAGAGAATGATTTTCAATTGTTTCTCTTCCTGAGAAAGAATTTCCTACAAGGAGTGCAGTGAGACGTCAACAAGGAGTGCATTGACAAGGTTCAGAGTTTATCTCTGAAGCTCAGGAGGGATACCGTTTTTCTCATTCCAACAAAAGCGCAGGAGTATCACAGGAGTTGTGCAAGGCGTGCACAGGCTAGTAGATACCTTAGAAGTTATCAACTAAGGTTGAAAGGCGAAGGAATGTTGTCGCAGAAAGTGCACAGAGTTGAAAAATCAAATACACAGAAGTATTTGAAGAATTGCTGCAAGGAGTGCGAGAAGAGGCCCTTTCTCGGAAGGTTTGGATTCGCAAGTGAAAGCTCAGGAGGGTCAACACCTTTGAAAGTACTCAAATGAAGATGGGGATTGAAGACGCTATGTAGAAGATAAGTTCTAGTGGGAGAAAACTAGTTCATTTCATAGAAGTTGTCGAGGAGGAAACAAGTGGTCAGAATTCTCCAAGGAGAACTCTCGAAGTCACGAGGACCGTAGGATCTAGAATAGTTGCAGAGTGGATAAGGGTTGGACGAACCTATCACTTTGGTATCAAGAATTAACATGGACCATTAATCGTGACCTGTTGTGAGCCGTCCGATCATTTCAGGGATTCGGAGTTTGTAGGTTTGGAGTGCGAAACAAAATCCTTGGTCACTCTAACTCCCGAAACGCAAAAAGGATTTTTGAGTGTGGAATTTTTGGATTTCGATAATCTGGGATTCGGAATACCGGAAATCCTGATGACAAGGAGCCATGGGCCTTTGTATTGAAAATCCCAGAGTTGCAAAGCCCGAAATATCCTTGAAGTGGAATTTTGGCATTTTGGAGATCGGGTTTTTGACATTCCCGTTGACAAGGATTCAAGACACTTCACATCAGAACCCCCGAAGTTGCGAAACGTGAAATATTTGTGAAAGTGTGCTTTGACAGTTCACTATTTTGGGGTTCGGGAATTCAGGGATTGTGGTGGTATGTGTTTTGGGATCGAGAGTTTTGAACTCCCGACACCCGGAGGCCTGAAATAACATGGGCTATCGAAGGGTTGTTCAAGTCCCGAAAGCTGGGAAAGGTGACAAGTGGCAAGAGTCCACGTATGAGATAGAAGATAGTGGAGTGGACAGGTGGTGTGAACTTGTCAATAGGTGGAGTCAAACCTTGGTGATTGTTTCAGGGTTTCAGAGGTCAAAGAGTCGGAAGTCTTGCATCCGAATTCACGAAATCGCGAAGTCTGAAATACTGAAATTGTGAAAAGTCGCGTTGGGGAGCTAGCTTTTGTTGAACGCATCGGGGTTCAACATTTCGGAAGTTGGGAAGACAAGAAGTCAGGGTTCTTTGTACTGGAACTTCAGAAGTCATGAAACGCGATACAATTGCGAAGGAGGACAGGGTCGAAGATTTCATCATTTTGACATTTCGGGTTTCAGAGGTTGAAGAGACAAGAAACTCGACAACAAGATTCGTGAAATTGTGAAACCTGAAATCCTGGAAAGAAAAGAAAAGTCCCGATTTGGAAAAGGGTGAGACCATACTATTAAGGTCAAGAGATTTGAGTGATGATTTGTGTTTTGATCACATAGGATACTCATAAGGACCTGTGGATACATTGTTGTTGTGTGCGTGTGTGTGTGGGATTCCCTGTAGAGGAACCGAAGAGTCAATCAGGCTCAAGGGGCAGATTTAGAATGATTTGGGAGCATATTTTGGCCCTGGGGTCGGGGTCTGCACCAGTTGTGGTATCAGAGCACAAAACAATTTCTTTGCTTTCTGTAGCAGGGGAAAGGAGGAACATTTTCATCCATGCCGCCGAGAAGAAGAGACAGACCAATGCTTGATCCAGCAGTGGAAAGAGAAATGCACAAATTACGTGTCAGGCTTGATGCCATGGAGACAGCACAGAGGCACACAGTCGATGTTGGGGATATCAGTGAGGCTGACAGTGAAAATGAAGCTGGACATGAAGGATAAGAAGTCACAGTCGAAGATGTTGCAGACGAACACCTATTCAGGGCTATTGCTAGGATAGGTTCTAGAGAAAAGATGGAGATTCCAGCATATGAAGGAAACCTATATGTTGAAGAGCTTATAGACTGGATTAGGGATCTGGATAAGTACTTCGACTATGAGGATATAGAGGAAGATAAGAAGGTCAATCATGTTGTCACAAGACTTGAAGGGCATGCAACATTATGGTGGGATGAACTGCAGGCTGACAAATCTTGTAAAGGCAAGCAAAAGATCAAAAGCTGGGACATAATGGTTACGAAGATGAAAGCCAAATTTGTACCTAAGGATTATCAAATTACTCTATTTTGGAGAATGCAGAATTTGGGACAGAAGTTGATGTCAGTAAAAGAATATACTGAAGAGTTCTACAAGATAAACATCAGAGAAGGTCATCGGGAAATAGATGATGAAAAGGTTTCTAGGTACATGAATGGTCTATGATATGACATTCAGGACGAGATGAGCATGATGACCCTTCAAAATATAGAGGATTCTTATCAGATGGCTCTGAAAGATGAAGAGAATCTGAGCCGAAAGCAAGGTCAAAGAGGCTGAGGCAGAAGTCAATCCAGATGCAAATCAATTGCCCAAGAGAGGACTCATAAATATAAAGAAGAGGGAAAGAAACCTCAAACCCTAACTGAGAGAGGAGTAAGCTCACAAAGAGGGCAGTATGCCGATAGAAATACTTTTCCTTGAGCTAGAGGAAGAGGAAGAGGCCGAGGCGTTGAAGTGAAATGTTTTGTCTGTGGGAAAAGCAAGCATAAATCTTACGAGTTTCCAGACAGAAATAAATAAGGTGGTGAGACACACATTGCCGAAGAACAAGGATGGAATGTTGAGGGAGAAGATGTTGAGGGTGGAAGATCTTTAATTATGAGGAAAATTCTCTTAACGCCAGAGAAGGAGGCAGAGAACCCAGCCCAAAGGAACTGACTTTTTTGGACTTCTTGTAAGACCAAAGACAGGGTATGTAAGGTTATAGTGGACAGCGGTAGCACAGAAAATCTCGTTTCTATAGAGATGGTAGAAAAGATGGAGCTGGAGACTATCATACATCCAAGCCCATACAAAGTTTTGTGGCTACAAAAAGGACATCAAGTAAGTGTCACTAAACAATGTTTAGTTGAATTTAAAATAGGAGGATATAAGGATGAAATATTATGTGATGTCATTCCCATGGATGTTTGTCATCTATTGTTGGGTAGACCATGGAAATATGATAGAAATGTGATTCATGATGGGAGAAAGAACACATGCACCTTGGAGAAAAATGGGAGAACTCACATGTTGATGTCGATTAAGGATAAAGAAGTGAACTAGAGGTGAGAAACACTGTACTTCTCATGAGTGGGAAGAAACTTCTTAATGAGGTTAAGAAGAAGGAAGACACGCAATTCATTGTGGTTAGAAAGCCTAGAATTGTTTTGACCAGTACAAGAGTGGACGATTTACCAGAGGAAATCCAGAAGTTGCTGAAAGAGTTCATTGATATAGTAGTGGACGAACTAACTTGTTCGTTGCCACCGATCAGAAGTATAAGCCATCACGTTGATCTTATACCTAGATCCACTTTACCAAATAAAGCAGCGTACAGGCTGACGTCGTAGGAAAATGAATAAGTTAAGAGACAGGTCTAGGATTTAATGGATAAAGGATTGGTTAGAGAGAGCTTGAGTCCATTCCCTCTTCCAACAATACTCAACCCAAAGAAAGATGGAGGTTGGAGGATGTGTACAGACTTAAGGGAAATCAATAAGATTACCATCAGATACAGATTTCCATTGCCAAGGATGGATGATTTGATGGATTTCTTGAGTCGAGGAAGATTATTTTCAAAGATTGATTTGAAAAGCAGATATCATCAAATTCGTATGAGAGAAAGTGATGAATGGAAGACAACATTCAAGATGAATGACGGGCTGTATGAATGGCTTGTTATACCATTTGGCTTAGAAAATGCACCTAGTACTTTCATGAGATTGATGAATGAAGTCTTGAAGGATTTCATAGGAAAATTCATCATTGTATATCTTGATGATATATTAATTTTCAGCAAGATAGAATCAGAGCACTTGAAGAATTTAGCTACAGGGATGAGGAGATTGTAGCAAGAGAAATTGCTGATAAATATGAAGAAATCATCATTTATGAGGATGAAACTCATTTATTTGGGTTTTGTTATCTCTTCAAATGAGCTAAAGATGGATCTGGATAAGGTGGATGCAATTAAGAATTGGCCATCGCTGAAAAGTGTGTTTGAAGTTCGAAGATTCCATGGTTTAGATAGTTTCTACAGGAAATTCATTTGAAATTTTAGTGGGATTAGCGCACCGATGATGGAAACAGTGAAGAAAAGACACAAATCTTTTCATTGGATAGAGGAAGCAGAGAAGAGTTTCAATCTGCTGAATAGTAAGATCACTAAGCAACCGATTTTGGTTTTTCCAGATTTCAGCAAGACATTTCAGGTCATGTGTGGCGCGACTGGGTTTGCAATTGGAGCATTCTTGATCCAGGATGATAGACTGATCACATATTTCAGTGAGAAACTGAATGAAGCAAAGGTCAAATACTCAACATATGACAAGGAATTCGATGCAGGCATACAAGCACTGAAGAAATGGAGACATTATTTGGTTCCTAAAGAGTTTGTTTTGTACAGTGATAATCATGCTTTACAATTCATGACTCAACATGAGAAGTTGAACCAAAAACATGCTAAATGGGTTGAATACATACATAATTTTACTTTTGTAATTAAACATATTTCAGGGACTACTAACAAAGTTGTTGATGCTTTGAGCAAGAAATGTTTGCTTATGTAGGAATTTAGAGTCAAAACTTTGGGTTTTGATAACCTCAAAGAAATGTATAAGGATGACCCAGATTTTAAGGAAGCATATGAGGCATCCGAGAATCCAATTATCAGGGACAGAAGCCAGTGGACCGAATATATGATCCAGGATGGATTATTATTTAGGGGCAATCAGTTATGTATTCCAAAATGCTCCATGAGGGAGAACCTTTTGAAGGAAAAACACAGTGGAGGATTGGCCAGACATTTCGATCATGACAAAACATTCTCAAAGTTGAATGGCACATATTTTTTCCCAGAGATGAGGACAGATGTTAAGAAATTTGTGGACAGATGTAGGATTTGTCAGCACATAAAGGGGAAAAGGAAAAACCTAGGGTTATACCAGCCATTACCCATACCTGAAAGGCCATGGGATGTAGTGAGCATGGATTTTGTATTGGGATTGCCAAGGACACAAAGAGGATGTGATTCAATCTTTGTGGTGGTAGACAAATTTTCAAATATGGTACATTTCATACCATGCCAGAAAACCAACAACCCAACTCATATTGTGAACTTGTTTTTCAAAGAAGTCATCAGACTCCATGGCTTGCCAAGGAGTATAGTTTCATATCGGGATACCAAGTTCGTGGGACATTTCTGGAGGACTTTATGGAAGAAGATGGGGACAAGTTTGTCTTTTAGCTCAACTTATCACCCTCGAATGGATGGGCAGACAGAAGTTGTGAACAAGAGATTGGGAGATTTGCTGAGAAGCTTAGTGATTGAACACCACAGTCAGTGGGATCATATTCTGCCATAGGAAGAACTTTCTTATAATGATTCAATCAATAGAAGCACAAGGCAGAGTCCATTTCAAATTGTATATGGAATGCAGCCAAGGGGAGTTTCTGAATTAAAAGATATGGAACAAATTGAATTCAGAAGTGCTAGTGCAGAGGACTTTGCAGAAGCAATGAAGGAGCTTCATAGCCGAGTCAAAGAGCGATTGCAGAGTTCAATTCAAGAATACAAGAACAGAGCAGATAAACACAGGTGAGAACTTTAATTTGAAGTGGTGATCTGATTCTTGCACATCTGAGGAAGGAAAGGTTCCCAAGAGGAACATATAACAAATTGAAAATGAAAAATATTAGACCATGCAAGGTCTTCAAGAAATTTGGGGCAAACGCATATGAGATTGAATTACCCGATGGGATTAGAATTTCACCGATATTCAACATCTTAGATTTGTACCCTTACAGATTTGAAGAAGTAGGAGTAGCGGATGAATAGACAAAGTTTCAATGGACAAAGCAAATGCATGTAGATTAAAAGCCGCACATAGAAAGCATAACTAACAAGAGAGTCAACAAAAATACTAGGAGGAAGGATTATTTTTAATACTTGGTCAAGTGGAAGGGAAATCCAGTTGAAGATGCCAGCTGGGAAGATGAAGCAGAAATTCAAAAGCATGGACAAACCGTGCAAGATCTCATGAATAGGAGATCATGAAAATTTTCAAGTGAGGGAGTATGATGCAGGAGCATTGTAAGCAGTCAAGCGAGCATGGAGGCGAAAGACAGCTGAAAAGCACAACATACATTTTTCGCATTCTGGAATGTTTTTGAAATATTAATGTAATAGATAGAAGGCATACTTTGCATTAATATCTTGGAGGATGTAAACAAATCATGAGAGATTTTCTCTCATCTGTCGATATAAAAGGCATTTAAGCCCAGTTAATGAAAGTAGGTAGATTTAAATTATAGATTAGATAGTTTAGAAGAACAGGAGGGAAAATGGATATAGACACCCTTGTCTTTGTATTATGAAATTCAATTAGATAATTGTAACATTAGCATAGAGAAGAAGAAGAAGAAATCTATAGTAGAAAGTTATAGAGAAGAACCCATGTACAGAAGCTTTGAATTAATATATGAAGCTTTGAATCAGACTCATGGTGTTATGATGTTTTCTGTGTATACATGTCGAATGGTATGTTGATAGTTGTTTTATTCTCTCTGTTATACATTTGATTTAGTACTGTGTTGAATTTATGATTTCATATTAAATGTTTGAAGTCTGAGGGAAGAAAGCGAATGAGTTTCAATTGTTTTTCTTCTTGAGAAAGAATTTCCTGCAAGAAGTGCAGTGAAACGTCCGCAAGGAGTGCATTGACAAGGTTTAGAGTTTATCTCTGAAGCTCGGGAGGGATACCATTGTTCCCATTCCAACAAAAGTGCAGGAGTATCACTGGAGCCGTGAAAGGAGTGCACAGGCTAGTAGATACCTTAAAAGTTATCAACTAAGGATGAAAGGTGAAGGACTGTTGTTGTAGAAAGTGCACAGAGTTGAGAAATCAAATACGAAGAAGTATTTGAATAATTTCCGAGTGCAGTGAAACGTCCGCAAGGAGTGCATTGACAAGGTTCAGAGTTTATCTCTGAAGCTCGGGAGGGATACCATTGTTCCCATTCCAACAAAAGTGCAGGAGTATCACTGGAGCCGTGAAAGGAGTCCACAGGCTAGTAGATACCTTAGAAGTTATCAACTAAGGATGAAAGGTGAAGGACTGYTGTTGTAGAAAGTGCACAGAGTTGAGAAATCAAATACGAAGAAGTATTTGAATAATTTCCGCAAGGAGTGCGAGCAAAGGCCCTTTCTCATAAGGCTTGAATTCGCAAGTGAAAGCTCAGGAGGGTCATCACCTTTGAAAGTACTCAAAGGAAGATGGGGATTGAAGACACTGTGTAGAAGTTAAGTTCCAGTGGGAGAACACTGGTTCATTTCGTAGAAGTTATCAAGGAGGAAATGACCAGTCAGAATTCTCCAAGGAGAACTCCCGAAGTCACGGGGACCATAGGATCCAGAATAGTTGTAGAGTGGATAAGGGATGGACGAGGCTATCACTTTGGTATCAGGAATTAACATGGACCGTTGATTGTGACCTGTTGTGAGCCGTCCGATCATTTCGGGAATTCAGAGTTTGTAATTCCGGAGTGAGAAGCAACATCCTTGGTCACTCTAACTCCCGAATTGCGAAAAGTGTTTTTAAGTGTGGAATTTTGGGATTTCGATAATTCGGCATTTGAAATACCAGAAATCCTGATGACAAGGATCCAGGGGCATTTGTATTGAAAATCCCGGAGTTGAGAAACCCAAAATATCCTTTAAGTGGCATTTTGGCATTTTAGAGATCGAGGTTTCGACATTCCCATTGACAAGGATTCAAGACACTTCACATTAGAACCCTCGAAGTTGCGAAATGCGAAATATTTGTGAAAGTGTGTTTCGGTAGTTCGGTGTTTCAGGGTTCAGGAATTCGAGGATTGTGGTGATATGTGTTTTTGGATCGAGAGTTTTGAACTCTCGGTACCTAGAGGCCCGAAATAACATGGGTTGTCAAAGGGTTGTTCAAGTCCCGAAAGATGTGAAAGGTGACAGGTGGCAAGAGTCTACGTCGAAGATAGAAGATAGTGGAGTGGACAAGTGGTTTGTCCTCATCAATAGGTGGAGTCAAACCTTGGTGACCATTTTGGGGTTTCAGAGGTTGAAGAGTCAGAAGTCTTACATCTGGATTCGCAAAATCGTGAAGTCCAAAATACCGAAATCAAAAAAAGTCTCGTTGGGGAGCCATCCTTTGTTGAACGCATCGGGGTTCGCCATTTTGGAAGTTGCAAAGACAAGAAGTCGGGGTTCTTTGTACTGGAACTTCTGAAGTTGTGAAACACGATACAGTTGTGAAGGAGGATGGGGTCGAAGATTTCGGCATTTTGGGTTTCGGAGGTTGAAGAGACAAGAAACTCGACAACAAGATTGGCGAAATCGTGAAAATCTAAATCCCAAAAAGAAAAGAAAAGTCTCAATTTGGAAAAGGGCACAACCATACTATTAAGGTCAGGAGATTTGAGTGATGCTTTGTGTTTTGATCACATGAGCATACTCATAAGGACTTGTGGATACACTGTTGTTGTGTGTGTGTGTGTCGGATTCCCTGTAGAGGAACCGAAGAGTCAATCAGGCTCAAGGGGCAGATTTAGAACGATACTAGAGCAGATCTTGGGCCTAGGGTCGAGCTCTGCACCACTATAGAATTTGCAGGATCTACAAGTTCCCCACGCATGGGGTTTAAAAACTCCTACAAACAGAAACAATTTCTTTATCAGATCATATACAAAATATAAAACTAAAAAACGGATATGAAATTGTCATAGCTAATAAAAATATGTAAAGATGCCACTTACCCCATAATTAGTTATTGTAGTTTGTAGCTATACAATTCTTACCCTGTCCTCCTATGTCAGGGGTCTTTTGCTAATCAAACCTAGATATTCCATGTTAGCCTTCTTCAAGGCCTTCGTTACAGTTGTCATTGGGTTTGTTGAATAATATATTTTGTCCTCATCAATATCCTCCATGGGAGCCTGGACCAATGTTTACACAATAAATCAATCAACAAAAGTTATGAAATTCACCCCTAACATTAAAAAAATGAAATATTGTAGTAATATCAGAAAAAACAATAACAAAATTTCAGAAATTTAGTTGTTGTAGTCATAAGTTGTTACTGTATTTAACCTTTACCTGGTGAGGCACTGCGGGTGCCTTTACACGGTCACCCTAGAGATATGTAATAGGTGAAACTTGGACAAGTTCACCCTAGATAGAATTTGACACAATAAATCAATCAACAAAAGTTATGAAATTCACCTGTAACATTTAAAAAATGAAATATTGGAGCAATATCAGAAAGAAAATAATGAAATTTCAGAAATTTAGTTGTTGTAGTCATAATTTGTTACCGTATTTAACATTTACCTGGTGAGGCACTGCAGGTGCCTTTCCACAGTCACCCTGGAGAGATGTAACGGGTGAAACTCGGACACGTTCACCCTGGAAAAAAGTTGACACAATAAATCAATCAAAAAAAGTTATGAAAATCACCTGTAACATTTAAAAAATGAAATATTGGAGTAATATCAGAAAAAAAATAATGAAATTTCATAAATTTGGTTGTTGTAGTCGTAAGTTGTTACTGTATTTAACATTTACCTGGTGAGGCACTGCGAGTGCCTTGCCACGATCACCTAGGAGAGATGTATCGGGTGATTTTCTACCACGGTCACCCTGGACAGACGTTGACACAATAAATCAATCAATAAAAGTTAGAAAATTCACCTCTAACATTAAGAAAATGAAATATTGAAGTAATAACATAAAAGAAAAAATAATGAAATTTACGAAATTTAGTTGTTGTAGTCATAATTTTTTACTGTATTTAACATTTACCTGTTGAGGTGAAGTGGGTGCCTTTCCACGATCACCCTCTCCATCTATTCGATTTAAGTTGTAATCGATCAACAACTTTTCACCAGGAGCTATTGTTTTTGTTGCACATACAAATATACGATTTCCTTCTCGTGCCTCAAATATGCAATTCAGTTTCTTAGTTGTTTCCACTGGTCATGTACTATTTATAAAGCCCACAATGTTTCTAGTAAGTTTTGGCCTTCCATCAATATACATAGTTGCCCCTTCATTTTGATTGTTATATAGTTGTTGTATATAATTTGTGGCAACTCCATATCTACGCATACTTTGTGTATATTGGACCAACATCAACCAGTGATTGTATTTGTATAATGGTCCGACATACTCCATGAATTCAGTTACAGTGCCATAGCCGACCTTTATGCCATCCATGGAAAATAGCCCCAATCCATGTAAGTACGACAGACCAATGCGATACATCCTCCCACCGATGAAGAAATATGTGTCCACTTCAGGTAGCTCCTTAGGTTCCCATCGTTGCACTAGATGTTTATACCTCAAGGGAAACTCAATGTCACCTATGCTCTCAGCATCATAATTACACGACCCACCGTTGGCAATAAAAAATTGCATGCGGGTACGAAATCGTTTCCTTACCTTTTCCAACCTAGTTGATCTAGAACCGGTAGATATAGTACAACACGTCTCACTTTCAACCTCTCTTACTATATCTTAATCATCACTCGAGGAAGATAGATCCGACAGATACCTATTTGGTGGTACCTACACTCGTTAAAACAAGAAGATAAGTTATCATGCCAATATATGTTTTTGGTACCAACACAGTTGCATATAGTTGCATTTAGTTGCATAAAGTTGAAATTTCCACACCGATCCATCATATAGTTGCATAAAGTTGAAATTGCCACACCTAGTTCCATATATTTGCAATATAGTTGTATAAGTTGCATATCGTTGCATAAGTTGCAATATAGTTGCATAAGTTGCATATGGTCGCATAAGTTGCAATATAGTTGCATAAGTTGCAATAAAGTTGTGTAAAGTTGCATAAGTTGCAATATAGTTGCATAAGTTGCATAAGTTGCATATAGTTTCATATAGTTTCATACGAAATTGTTGCAATATAGTTGCATATAGTTGCATAAGTTGCAATATAGTTGCATACGTTGCATATAGTTGCATAAGTTGCAATATAGTACCAACATAGTTGCATATAGCTGCATTTAGTTGCATAAAGTTGAAATTGCCACACCTATCCATCATATAGTTTCATATAGTTGCATAGTTGCATATAGTTGCATAGTTGCATATAGTTGCATAGTTGCATATAGTTGCATAAGTTCCATAAGTTGTGTAAAGTTGAATAAAGTTTCGTAAAGTTGCATAAGTTCCATAAAGCTGTTGAAGTTGCATAAGTTGCAAGTTGCATAGTTTCATATAGTTTCATTATAGTTGCATAAGTTGCAATATAGTTGCATATAGTTGCATAAGTTTCCATATAGTTGCATTTGACCACTCACCAATATTTGAGAATATAGTTGCAATATACTTGCATAAGTTGCAATATAGTTGCAATATAGTTGCATTTCGAACCATTAGTACATTTTCATAATAAGAATAGGTCTCAAGGTGTGTACCATGACTAGAGAGGAAAAAAAGGGCCTTATGTCCTAAACCAAGGGCCTTAGGTCCTAAACCAAGGGCCTTAGGTCATTCTTACACCATACAATTACTTGTTGTAGTCATAATTTTTTACTATATTTAACATTTACCTGCTGAGGCGAAGTGGGTGCCTTTCCACAGTCACCCTCTCCATCTATTCGATTTAAGTTGTAATCGATCAACAACTCTTCACCTAGAACTATTGTTTTTGTTGCACATACAAATATACGATTTCCTTCGCATGCCTCAAATATGCAATTCAATTTCTTAGTTGTTGCCACTACTCGTGTACTATTTATAAAGCCCACAATGTTTCTAGTAGCTTTTGGCCTTCCATCAATATACATAGTTGCCCCTTTATTTTTATTGTTATCTAGTAGTTGTATATAATTTGCGGCAACTTCGTATCTCCACATACTTTGCGTATATCGAACCAACATCAACCAATGATTGTATTTGTATAATGGTCTGACATACTCCATCAATTTAGTTACAGTTCCATAACTGACCTTTATTCCATCCATGGAAAATAACCCCAATCCATGTAAGGATGAAGGAGCAATGCGATACATCCTCCCATCGATGAAGAAATCTGTGTCCACTTCAGGTAGCTCCTTAGGTGCCCATCGTTGCACTAGATTTGTACACCTCAAGGGAAACTCAATCTCACCTATGCTCTCAGCATCATAATTAGACGACCCTGTATTGGCAATAAAAAATTGCATGCAGGTATGAAATCTTTTCCTTACCTTTTCCAGCCTAGTTGATCTAGAACAGGTAGATCTAGTACAACACGTCTCACTTTCAACCTCTCTTAGTATATCTTGATCATCACTTGAGGAATATAGATCCGACAGATACCTATTTGGTTGTACCTACACTCATTAAAACAAGAAGATAAGTTATCATGCGAATATAAGTTTGTGGTACCAACACTTGGAAAAATGAGAAGATAAGTTAGCGAGCAAATATTTAGGGAACCCATGTTTTTCTTGGAGAATATACTTGATTCTATTGTATGTAACAAACTTATCGTGGTTCTTGTTTACTTGATTCATATCATACTTGGAATCCCATTATTGTTATCTTGGTATGATTTGGGGTGTGAGTCTTCTCTTTTATAGTTACATATAGTTGCATAAGTTGCATATAGTTGCACAGTTGCATATAGTTGCACATAGTTTCATATAGTTTCATAGTTGCATAAAGTTGCATATAGTTGCATATAGTTTCATAATTTGCATATTTGCATATAGTTTCATAAGTTGCATATAGTTTCATAGTTGCATATAGTTGCATATAGTTGCATAATTGCATAAGTTGCATATAGTTGCATAAGTTTCATTGTTGCATAAAGTTGCATAAGTTGCATTGCTGCATAAAGTTGCATAAAGTTGCATAGTTGCATAAGTTTCATAGTATCATAAAGTTGCATAAGTTACATAGTTTCATAAAGTTGTATAAGTTGCATAGTTGCATGTTGCATAAAGTTGTGTAGTTGCATAAAGTTGCATAAGTTGCATAGTTTCATAAGTTTCATAAGTTCCATAGATTCATAAACTTGCATATAGTTGCATAAGTTGAATTGTTTCATAAGTTGCATAAAGTTTCATGTTGCATAAATTTGCATAAAGTTCACAAGAGGATCACCCAAAGGCAATCCGTGTTGGCAAGAGGAGTGCCCAAAGGCAAGCTGTGTTGGCAAGAGGAGGGCCCAACCAAAAAAAACGAAATAGCTAGCGACACGGGTGCAGTGGGAAAAAACATTGGGGTTTCCCGAATGCAAGGCAAACTTGGGGTTTCCGGAGGCAACACAAGGAAATTTAGCAAGAGGGGCGCCCAAAGGAAATCCAAGTAATAAAGAGGAGGGCCCAACCAACAAAACCGAGGAGCCAGCAACACAACTCACATATGGGAAGAAACTTGGGGTTTCCGAAAGCTAATGCAAATGTGGGGTTTCGCTACAGCACACCAAGGCGAGTTGAAAAGATAGGCTCTCGAAGTAATGGAAAGAGGGAGAGCCCACATAAATGAAGGGAGTCCAAATGCAAGGCAGGAGGAGTTGGTTAATAGGGGGGGTGAAAGGCTAGGCAAAGAGAGTTGGAAAGATGGGCAACCACATGAGGAAATGTGAAGAAAAGAAAGCAATGTGTGCAAAGGCGGGGAAACGCTATTTCTTAAGATGTGCACCCGACCAACAAAACCGAAGAGTCAACGACACAACTCATGTGGGAAAAAAATTAGGGTTTCTAGAAGGAAAGGAAGGGTGAGTTCGCTCTATTCTTTCCTTTCCCAGAAACTCATAATTACATGAATGTTTTCGTCAACTTTAGAAGGTGGTGTATGTTATTTAATCAGAAAGGAATTAAATCTTAATAAAATGTAGCTAAAAATGAACCCAAAAACCACACACATAGGAGCCACATAAGTAATTAAATGACATGTCCATTTTGAAAGGATGTAGTCTAAATGATATATATTTTGGAATCCAACGAGAAATTATTGGATTTGCAAATTTGAGTAGTTAAGTTTATATAATATGAGTTTCCTAGAGTTTTTTCATCATGTTAAATCCATTTATACATTTAAAAATACAATTTTTAAAAGTTTCAAAAATCAGGAGGAGAGAGTTTCATGCATGATATCCATGCCAATTTTGGTGTGTACTTTTTATATGAATTTGGAGCACGAAGTTAGTCAAGTATTCTTCATATATTTTGTTGTTGCTGCTACTTTTCTAGAAAAAATCTACAATATCAACACATCTTCCACCAAATTTCCCACCTCTTTTCATTCAAATTCAAAGCGTCGACTCATACTGAATTCAATGTTCGATCCATAAAGCCTCATCCATGTCTCCAATTATGTCAAATACTTCCATTTAAAATTACCTCAACTCCCATGGAGTCAAACTCATCACCATTTGCATTGCTTTCTAATTGTGTACATATCATTGTTAAGTTTTGGTATCTTGGGAAGTGGTCCCCTAGTGTTATTGATCTGCCTAACAATGAAGGGGGAAAAGTACCCATCCGTCACTTTAATTTATGTTATAAAGTCAAAGTGAATTTATGAGCTCATTAATCATAAAGTGAATTTATTAACATTAAGTGACTTAGGGAACTTAAGTAAAGGAGAAGAGGGCACAAACTTCAAGGCAAAGTTGGCTCATATTTAAAGGAGTATTTTGCAGCTAAATTAGAGATAAGTTTGGTTGTAGAAAACTTGTTATCTCTATTGTGATATTTTTTCTTCAAGATCCATATTATATTTACTCTTCATTGGTTTTCCCCATGGGGGTTTTTGTAGGGTCACGTTGACCAAAAATTACATGTGTTACATTCTTGTGGTTTGCATATTTCAATATCAACATGTAAGTGCAAAATATCTAGAGGTGTATTTCATGTTTTATTGGTTGTAAGAAGAAGYGAATGGACAACAAACGTTTCCTAATCTAACCTTCCAAACAACAACATTAAAAGAGCATGAAATATGTTCTAAATCCATCCTTAAACTTAGAAGAGAAATTAGAATTGTTAGTGACAATGAACATACCTTTAAACAATCCTATATCAGTCACACAAAGTAGACCTATGGTGGCTTCCCTTTAGACCTCAGAAAATCTTCAATCATTTCTATGTTCCTTAGATTGTAATTGTGATTGTTCCCCCTCTCAAGCACCCCCACCATAATTCTACCAAAATCAATTTAGGAGCTTAGTAGGCAAAAAAGGTCAAGCAAGACAATCCATCGTAATTCAATTTTTTTAAGAACTTGTGAGGGATGTTCAACACAAAGAATTAGGCAAAAGAATATAGTTTATAATCATGTAAGTGACTTAAAACCAAATTATGCTTCAATCAAAGGTACTAAGTGATTCATAGAGAGTCAATTTGTTGGAATAAAGGATTGACAAAGTAGAAACAAATGAGGCTTATGGAGGTAAATCTTTGCTAGACCCTGAGAGACAAATTTCTACTAGACCCTGGGAGATGGATTAGCTCACAAATGTCAACAAAGGAGAAAATACACCTCAACATAGAAGATAGTGAAAAAAAAATTTCCTCTTTCTAGAGTGAACCACTGACAATGTGGAACAAAACATGGCTTCTAGAAGAAAATTACTATTAGATCCTTCTATTTTTTGTGTTTATAAATGTCAACAAAGGTGGAGTTCCACCTCCATACAAACGATGGTGAAGCAAAGGATGATGGGGAAAAGAGAACAAGTGTAAATATTATGAGTATATGGTTGCGATAGGAATCTATAGACTCACCCAAGCTCAAGCCAACAATATCAAAGTATTACAAGGTGCAAGGTCAGACCATTGGCCCATCTCACTACAATGGGATAACAAAGGAACACCAAAATAAATAGCATCCAAATTTGAGCAATTATGGTTTTCACACAACAACTTTCAAGCAAGAATTGTCGAATGGTGGAATGACGGAGGAAACCTAAAGAGTTTTAATTAAACGTCAAGATTTGGAACTCGAATACCTTTTGAGTAAGGTGATCTATCAGATCTTTTTTCCCTCGGAGTGATTAATCCTACAAAGGGAAATGAACAGATTTATTAAATTGTGTTCAAGTAATCAAACGAAGTTAAATATTAAAGATTTAACAAATGAATAGTACTTAGCTTATAGATGGAATGGATGCAATTCTCCACCGGCATTGAAGAGATGACCTGTCCATAGCCCAAAGGGGAGGAGTGGACCCATAAATGGCAAATGGGTACCCTCGCAAGGAGAACAGGGTCCCATCATTAGTTTTGTAACCGAAACGAATCTAACTGAATGATCCATAATGTAAACAAGTAATTAAAGCAATGCTAAACATTTCATATTTTTCATAACCAGAATAATAAATTTCACACAACATAGTCGCATGTCCCACAGAGGCGTGTCCTTCCCAATTCGGGACTACAGACAAGGTTGTGTGAAATTTCTTCCATAAATATTAAAAACTTACGAGTTGTTGATTAAAAACTCAGACAAGAAAATACGTGTAAACTAAACTTAAACTATGCATTATGAACCTACTGTAATCTTCCTTTTCGTCAAAGACAGTCTGTCCAATACAAGAGAATTAGACAGGATTTTGAAGATACTTCATTTACTATTTCTTTTTTACGCAGGAGAAATATAGATAGACAAGTTTAAATACATATTTAAAGAAACAAAGGACTTAGGGAGAATATCATATAAGTTTACTTGAGATATAAACTTGGTGGAATTTAATTATATACACAAAGGGAAGTCTTACAACCTAAATAAAGTTTTGTATAAATATGTGAAACGTGAATAGGAAAGTATTACAGGCTAGTTATTAAATTTTTATGCTTGGGTAATAAAACCTTACTACATACAAAGGGAACATTCTATGATTATACACTGTGTAAATCGAAGGAAAAATAAATTACATTAAGTCCCGAGATGTGTATTCTCTGTTAAAGAGCCGATAGTTTGGGAATTTATGCCATCTTACCCTTTTACGAATCCAGGAGTTATATGACATAATAAATAAGAAATAATAATATACATTGTATACCTAGAGTGAACACCATAATTGGATTTAATAGTTATTGTATAAAACCAGAGAAGGATTTAACCAAGGGGTTCTCGAGCGAGAGGTATGGCATGAACAAATTAAAAAAAAATGCAATCATAAACAGAAAGGAGAAGGTCGAGGTCATGACCTAATTTTTTGTTGATAAAACCCTAAATATTATTATGGGAACAATTCTTGAACCAGAAGGCTAAATCGCCTGTATAAACTTCAAACAAGTCCCTAGTGAAAACCATGAATAGAGGGTGTTTAAGCTCGCTAGAAAAACTAATATCGTAAACCACCACGAGTTACCCGAAAGAGATATATTACACAGAGTGTGGATGTAAACATTATTCAGAGACTTAAAGTTCAGTCAAAATAAAATAGCTCAAATATGGAAACCATAGGAATCAATTACAAAGATGGTCATGAATGGGACTACTATTACAAACTACCACACCCATTATAGGATACCTTAAACAATAGAGTTTTTCTTGGGTTTACCTAGTATAGAAGAAAACTAGTCGGTCACGCCCTTTCCTTGCCTTACATAGAATAGGACCACTCCAAGTCATCGTTCTTACACCCATAAAAAACATTCCAGGGATTAACGTTGGGCATTTTTGCAAAGTGCACATAGCCAAAGGGAAAACGATGCATTAGTTACCCAAAAATCCTTTATAGTGTAGAGTAATGGTGAAAGGATGTTCGAGTACTCTGGACATGTTAATAAAATCACATGGCATGCCTGCATTGGACACAATAAACTAGCAACCAGTATGGTGCAAAAACCTCTTAATTATCAACGAGGGCATTAATGGTGCTTACGAACAGACTTAACTTCGCATTTAACCTAACTCCCTTAATGTTGTTAGTGTTGGGTCATGTCACAAAGTCAGGTGGGATTTCATGATGAACAATTAAGATTTAGGGTTGGATTAAATGCACTACCAGTATTAGGGTTATGACCTGTCATGCCCAACAAGATGCCAACCCCTTAAAAAAGTAAACATTTGTATACAGAGCAACCCCTTCGTTACAACTAGCATGCACTAAGTTCGTTTAGTTACTATGATAAATTTTTAATGAAATACTGACCTGTCTATAGTTAGAATGTGTATACAGTAGGGGTAAAGACTGTAGTAAGTGGACCCATCTATGTATGTGAAAAATATCAAAAATTTGGATAATGAAAGTCATAACTTATATATATGATATCAAGGAAATAAACTACATTGTGTGGCTATATATGTATATATATAGGAACGAGATATATATCAATATAGATATAAGGTGAGGATGGCATATCCCACGATAACTCCAAAAAAAATTGATACATGTGATATAAGAGGATAATGAGAAAAACTTAATATTTGGGATATGAAGTGGAAGGTGCTAAGTCTAGTTTTAAAGATAGATCTTTTAGTAAAAACACCTTTATGGATCCCTTTGATAAAAGTAGAAACCATGTTAATATAGGGCTACTATTTCCCTTTATGGTCACAATAATACTTACAGGTTCACTTTGATTTTTACAGTTTCATGAATAGTCTAAAAACTAGCCTATTATGTTAAAATGTTGAGTATACTGAATTATTTTAATAGTCACGACTCCACTGAAAAGGTAAACTATATTGTTGTTAGTCGCTTGTACCTACGAATAGGTATATGTCTTATTCCAATAGAGACAATAATAGTTTTTAAACTTGATCAAGTATATCAAAGTAAATAAGTTTTAATGCACCTATCAATTTTTTTTATTTGGTAAATTTGGGGCAGATTACATATGGTATCAGAGTTGAAGGTTACATCACTTGGACCTCAAAGGAGGGCCAAAATTCAGTTTAGTACATTTTATCTTGTTGAAGGAAAAACTAACAAAAATTCTTATTGTTACAAACAAAACATTTGTGTTATGTTGTGATAATAGCATCACAAAAGAAAGAGGAGATCAGACTTGAGTAGAATCTTTATCAAGGACCTTCTAGAGATCCTAGGCAGAACAATGAAGGAATTTCATCCACCCAGATTCTGGAAACAATGAAGAACCTTATCATGGAGTTGCAAGCATTCAAGGTAGATAATGAGAAACTGAAAAAGGAACATGAAGACCAACAAGAGATAACTGAAGTGTTGTTGCAAAACATAGTATCAAAGAAGATCCCAAAAGTCAGTTACAATGAAGAAGAGGTCAGCAAAAGAGCCTCCAAAAATTATGGTCCTGAAGCAGAAAACGAGAACAGTTCTTCCGAAGGCACACCAACAACAGAAAATAAAATAGCCACAAGAAGGAAAATAAAATAGGTGGACCACCTGGAGGGAGAATTCAAGAAGATAAAACCGTCCACCTTTGATGGAGAATCCAGGACAAGGGAGGAGGTTGAAGCATGGTTACTGAATATCAAGAATTATTCCAATAACATGAAAGTCAGAATGTCCATTTATAACTTGAAAGGAAAGGCGTGTATCAGGTGGCAGGACCTAAAGTTGGCCAAGGGTTTAAAGGAGAAATAGATGGAATGGTCAAATTTCAATAAATACTTCAAGAAACAATAATTATTAGAAAGTTATTATGAAATAAAGACCAAAGAATTTTATGAGCTAAGGATTAAACAAATGACCATGGATGACCTGATAAACAAATTTCTTTAATTATTAATATTTGTGCCACACATAAGGGAAGATAAAGTAAAAATTCCTAAGTTTCTTACCATAGTCCTATAAGGACGAAATTGAATTTGACAATACCAAGACCTTGAGAGAAGTCTTTAGAAAGGCATGGATGTGCTATGATCAGTACAAACAATGGTCTGAAATTCCCAAGGCTTGGAAAGATAAGAAACAAGACATAATGAATCAGTGGAAGAAAGGCTTCTGGCCAGCCCCTTTCTGGAATGCGGCAAAGAATTTACAAAGGAAAGATTTTCATTCCAATAACCAAAACATTGAAGGGGGAGGTAAACGAGTTAATATGGGAACCAAGAAATTTGGGGACATCCTCAAGGAACCATTAAAATGATGGGAGTGTGGAGAACCTCACTTAAGGAGGAACTGTCCATGTTTAACATCCGCATCAAGGACCACAGTTCATAACCTGCAAGAGGCCTCTATAGTAGGAGATGTGGTAAGAAGCGTACATAGAATTAATGCAGTTGTGGATGGCTGACAAGATGATCATCAATCCACTATAGTGGAAGTTGAAGATGGCCAAAATACAAAGTTAAATCTAAATATTTTACCGTTCGGGTTGTATGATATAATCATTGGAATGGACTGGTTAGAGAAACATAAAGTAATTTTGGATTGTTACGAAAAATCACTTACTTACATATACAAAAACAACACAGTTAGGACAATTCAAGGCATCCGAAAACCAGTCTTAGTTAGACAGATTTCAGCCATGCATTTTAAGAAATGCATGAATAAAGGTTGTCATGTTTATGCTATTCAAGTGACAAATCTGTTAGAAAAAGAAGACAAACCCATCCTAGAAGAATTTACAGTCTTACACGAGTTTAGATATTTATTTGTGGAAAAAATACCATAAATGCCTCCAAGAAGAGAGATATATTTCTCTATCGAATTGTTGCCTGGATCAACCTCGATATCTAAGGCACCCTATAGGATGCGTTTACCCGAATTGACAGAGATGAAAATTCAACTACAAGAAATGTTGGACAAGGAATACATCATACCAAGTGTCTTGCCTTGAGGAGAACTAGTCCTTTTCATTAAAAGGAAAGATGAGAATTTAAGATTATGTATTGATTATCGATAGTTAAACAAAATGACTATTAAGAACAAGTATCCTCTACCTAGAATTAACGATCAGTTTGACCAAGTGGGAGGGGAAAATATTTTTTCTAAGTTAAATTTAAGATTTGGTTATCACTGGGACAAAATAAAGGATGAAGATATAAGTAAAACAACTTTTAGAACGAGATATGGACATTATGAGTTTATTGTTATTTTGTTTGGTCTCACTAACGCACCAACAACATTTATTTGTTTAATGAATAGCATATTCAATCAATATTTGGATAAATATGTTTTGGTATTTATTGACGACATTTTAGTTTATTCGAAAACGGAATAAGAAAACGAAGAACATCTAAAGATAGTATTGCATACTTTAACGAAACAAAAGTTGTATGCAAAATTTGACAAATGTGACTTCTACCAAAAGAGAATACATTACCTAGGACATGTAATATCTGAAGAAGGTATTGCAATTGACCCAGAGAAGATAAGAGCCATCATGGAGTGGCCTATCCCTAAGGATGTGGCATACATCCGGTCATTCATGGGAATTACCGGTTACTACTGCATATTTATTGAGGGGCTCTTGAAAATTTCATACCTAATCACATCCCTGCAGAAAAAGAGGACAAAGTTTACTTGGTCACATAAATGCCAGGACAGTTTTAATAAGTTTTAAAAGAACTGTTAATAACCGCACATATTTTAAGGGTAGAAGACCCTGATAAAGACTTTACAGCCTGCATGGAAGCGATAAAATAAGGATTGGGAGGTGTCCTTGTTGTAGGAAAATCTCCCTGCGGATAGGTAGATCACCTCTAGAGCTTGACCTTAACCCTAGATAGAAAAATGCTTAACGTGGACACTGACTTCCTTTCAAATCTATCTAAACTAATACATGAGAAGGAAGGATGACAGAAGTACCTCTTAATCGACGTTTGTCCCTACACGCTCCGATTTGCGCTCCAATCCTTTGCTCCTCTCTGAGCTCTGTGGACAAAACAAGATACGACCACTTCCTACTCTATTGACATTAGCTTGAAAAAAGATCTATCAATAAATGACAAGTTCATGTAACATCAGACACAAACTAGAAAGACACAGGCCAAGCGTGTCATATTAATGAGAATAAAGACAACATTACTTACAATCGTAGATGTGAATGCGACAGCTTTGTCAAGTCCCCTTCGTCCAACCCTTGCCTGAAAGATCCACAAACTGGATAACAACAGCTTCACTGATCACTCTCTTTTGACTAACTGTAAATTTCCTCCAAGACCATAAGTTTCATATGTTCAATTCTTCTCTTCCCCTTTCCACCATCATAGAGCCTGTTTATATAGGTTAAGAGGAGCTTAACCTCTTGAGTTATCTTTAGAATAAGTTAGGAACCTTCTCCTTAGGTCAAGGATCCCTTGATGAAACCAATAATTCGAGCGCAACTTCCTTCTAATCTCGAAATATCCTTTCCTCATTCTCCTCAATGGGCTAACAACTGACCCAGAATAGGGAGCGCTCCCTCAGAAGGGGCCTCAGAGCGTTGTAGCACTCCCTGGTAAGCCTTGGGGAAGCGTCAGCGCTCTCAAGATGGACAACGCTCCTCCAAAAGGGGCTGAGGAGTGTTATAGCACTCCCTGAAGCATTATAGGGGAGCGCCAGCACTTCTGGAGCTGAAGTAGGGGAGCATTCCCCCTCCAAGCCTTTATTTCAGGGTTCCTTTCAGGTGTCAAGAGTTATTTTACTCCAGTAAACCAGTTCTCCTCCTTCAGATCAGTCATATGAGATGTTATAAGTGCTTCCTTAGTGTCGTTATCATGGCATTATGTCTGAACATCGTTTGCGACACTAGTGACCAACTTGTGATACTTGCGAAAGTTGTAGGGAAGATGCGACACTTATGACGATTGATAGGGACAATGCGACACTTATCCAGTTGAGCAAATTTGACATGTAACAGAATGCCCCCCAAAGTATGAAGTTAGAATATGCGAACTGATACTTAAAACTTTGTAGACATTCAAGAAAGGGTATAGAATTGGAGAACCTGACGGAAGCTGCACACAAACATCCAACAAATATCATGACATATTTCAAAACCCAAGGCAGGCATACTTATGCTTGAGTGGTCGATACTTGTAAGATATGGCCGCCATAAAATACACTGCGGATCCATAATTGTATTGATAAAAGGGTATAGCCACCGAAGATACAATGTGGATCTATACTTTTAATGACTCAGACTGATCGTAGCCACGAAGAGTACACAGTGGATCTACGAGATGACAAGACATAGCCATGACCAATACAAAGTGGATCTATGTAACAATGTATGTGTTCTTTGTCCAGAACTCCTTCGCAAACTGGGAGAAACATATAGAAAAGCGAATTACTCAACCCAGGGTCTTCTTACCAATCCCCGTGCGATACGATTCTAACCATGTGAATAGATGTCTTGGTGTCGAACATGGCAGAAACCACTTGATTACCGGTCAATGAGGTAAACGGTTAACAAGTGCGAGGGAGATCACCATTAATGCCAATAATTCCCAAGGTACCTTAGTACATTCCACCGAACGTGAATAGATGAGTTGAAGTCGAACATCCGTGGAATCATTCGATTAGAAGTGAATGATGTAAACCCACTGTCGAATGTGAGGAGGCCTTCCATTGAGGCATGCAGGTCCCAAAGTACTAATTAGTTTCTAAGTCTAATTCCCAGATAATGTGATGAAGTCGACAGGAATAGACTCTTCGAGGGAGGGCCTTGATGTATCCCCCATCAACGACGCGAAACGTGTATAAAGATGTAATTGGTAGATCAAAAGAACATGGACTGACACGGGTTTTTGAGACAAGATATTTGGGATGGTTGACTCTCGAGGCGGATACTTCCTTTGAACACTGAGGCACAACAACAAAACATGACATGTACCAAAACTGTGCAATGGATACTGTGACTTGTGTCGGGTGATCCACAGGAGTGAAAGGAACTCGGAGGATTGGCTCAGTGCAGAGGTTCAGCGGGTTATAATATATGCAAAGTGACAAAGTGTCGTGTTCAAGGGCGACTCTAAGAAGTGCTAGATGATGTTCTCAAGAGACTGCTTGGCTTGCTCCTTTCAATTTTTTCCCCCATCCAGATAGATGAGTACCTCTTTTTGATTTAATGATCTCGAGGAGGATAACACATGCTCAATATAACTCACCTTCG
>ML781913.1:45802-97284 GCA_009831015.1 Picea engelmannii | reverse complement strand
TGGCAAGGATGCGAGCGTCGGGTGTACAGAAGTCAAGTTGATCGACAGTGACAATTTTTCCTTGATGAGGTAATTGTACACATCGAAACAACGATGAGGCGACAACAGTCATGGCGTAGAACCAACTTCTTCCAAGTAATAAATTGTAATCGAGGGGAGCATCGACCACTTCGACATCAACGGTAATAGTTTTACCGCCTAATTGAACGGCGAGGGATTGTTGTAATCTGTGAGGATAGAAACCTCGTCCATCGAAAGCGCGTAACATCGTAGGGGATTTGTTAAGGGCTGGTGATTTTAGGCCTTTCCAACAGGCTAGAGACATGACACAGGTAGAGGCTCCCTCATCCAGGATAGTTCGGTGGATTTGTTGATTGTGAACAACAACATCGATTTGGAAAGCTAGCTGGTGGGAGAGTCATGGTTGATGATCATCTAGATTAAACGTGATGTAGTTTGATGACTCGGGATCAAAAGTGCCAATAGCATCTAAGAGCGTCCTACGTTGGTTAGGACAGTGTTGTAGAACTTCCAATGCAGACATGGCACACGGAGCTTGGGCCAAATCTTCTACAATATTGTAATTTTGGGCAGCCCATGAATTAGGATTGAAAGTGGATTTCCGGATGGTGCTCTTAGGAGGGTGTAACATGGAGTCAAAAGAAGGTTTCTCAATCTAAAGTGGCCCGGATGGAGGGCTAACAGATGGAGGATTAACAAAGGATGGTAAAGGATCTGGCGAAGAACCGTTAGCAGTCTTCGGCTTATCAGGTTTAACTGGCATGTCGTATGTCACAGAACGAGTGGTTAGATTAACCCTGTTAAACATGTAAATGTGTGCGCTTGTCGAGGCCTCATCATGGGGTTGGTTGGAAATACCCCTCGACATGGGGGTTTGTGCAACCAAAGATTGTTGTTGCGGAAAAGGCTAAGTAAGCACAGCGGGTTGCGAATTTCCCTTGAAAAGTTCAGCCACTTCATCACGATGTGGGTAGTCTTGGGTGTAGTGATCGTCACAACAAATGAGACATGGGAATTTTGGTTTTTGTTGTGGTTGTTTTCCGGCAGCAGGGGTTTGCGGTTGGGTCTTGGGTTGTTCGTTGTTATTGTTCTTCTTTGTTTTGTTTCTTGTTTTCTTCTTGCCCCCGGGTTGTTGTGAAGGGGTTGATTGGACCACATTCACATCAGAGACTTGAGTTTGAGGGGGGGCAGAAGAGGGTGCAGTCGAACTGGGAGCAGACGTCGAAGCAGGCCACTGAATCATTCCAGTGGACTGGGTGGTAGATTGAGTTTTGATAGAGCCAATAACTCCATCCGCATGCGAAGCAGTCGATGGTTTGGACGGATCGTTAGTGGCACGGATGGCATTCGGTATCAACTCATACAGAGTACCATATTGTGAATAGACTAAGTCTAAATACTGAGCTCAGGCAATGGATTCTTCCTCGGTGACCACGCCGCCCATGGCAACATCACGAGCGATCTGGGGTAGTAATGACTTCATGAACCATTCCGCTAATAATTGGTCAGGGATGACCACTTTGATTAGCCTTCATCATCTTCTCCATTCATGTATATGATCGGAGATGTGTATGGACGTTGTCTGACGAAGAGAGGTTAATAGTTCAGTACCCGTCTCGTATCGGATGGGAAGTTGGAAGTGTGTGAGGAAGAACATGGTGAGGGAGTTGAAATCGTAAAAAGATGCGCGTGGTAATTCAATATACCATTTTGATGCGGAACGCGTAAGTGTCCATTGGAAAAGATGCAAACGGATAGAATCGTCCATGAGGGAGTTGGATGAGCACCACAAATGGAAGGTCATCACGTGGTTGTTCGGGTCTTCTCCGGATTTTCCGTCAAATTTTGGGATATCAGAAGGAAGTTTTGTTGGAATAGCTGGCCAAATCGAAGAATGATGGATGGGATCGTTCATTAACCGAGACAAGTCTGGAAGGTCCAGGGTGGCTAGAAAAGGTAGTTTTCGATTAACATGTGGGTAATGCTGGTGTGGCAGAGGGACACCAGTGGGGCCCAATACTGGGTTATGTGGATAATTATAACTCGTGGGCCCTCTCATGTGAGGTTGGTTTTGACCAAGGTACATAGGATTTGAGGTGTTTTGAGAAGCATGGGTGAGCGGGGGATAACCAGATGGGTTTTGAGGGTTATGGGTTGGGTTGGGAATTTGTCCATAAGGAGGTTGTTGCGGAGTCTGCGAATTTTGTCCTACCGAGAAGTGTGGGTTTCCTAAAAAAGGAACGTTCCATGGATTAGATGCGGCCGACACAGTTTGTCCCATGGAGGCATGCAGATTTCCTTGAAAAGGGGCGCTGCATGGATTAGGTGCAGCAGGCACATTTTGTCCCGTTGAGGTGTGCGGATTTCCTTGAAAAGGGACGCTCCACGGATTGGGTGCGACAGACATGTTTTGTTCTTGTGGTTGATGGTGGACTCCGACTTGAGGTTGCCCCCCAATATGAGGGTGCCCCCCGAATGGAATTTGTCCTCCGATGGGAGGATGCGCCCCAGCATGAGGTAGAGTTCCTGAGATTTGAGGGCCAAACGTAAAGATTGACCCATATTGTCGATTGGGTTAGGACCACCAAGGACAGTCCCTCCGGGTTGTTGGATAGGTATGGAACTTCCCGGTATGATTTGAGTAGTGTTTTGGGCAGTGGTAGTGGCGGATGCGTTCAGTGCCCTAAATCCAAAAGGGAGATTAGGTCTTGGTGTTACAGGTGTGCCAATCGGGGCTTGATTAACTACCGCATTACCGACAGGGATGGTCAGAATGTGCGGGGCCATTGTCGAATGGGCTGTCTGGAGGGGAATAGTAGGTCTCGTGCCAACAAATGGTATGTTCGGGCCAACGGGTGGTATGTTCGGACCAACGGTTGGTGTGGCTGTAAAAGTGGTAGTACCGGTGAAGTGATTTGGGGGTACAGTGTAGGAGGAAGATGCGTCGACACCTTCTCCTATTCCATAAAGATCTCGCACCAAGCATGGTGGACTCCAAACAATGTCCTCAGTCCAAAAAGGGTCATTAGGTAAAGGGTTTTGAGGAGACCCGACCGGAATGTTAGAAGGGTTTATGACAACAAATTCTCCAGTGGAATTTAGGTGGAGGATCTGTCATTCATATCCCTCTGGAATGCAATAAGCTTCCGGGGATTTCGAGACAATTCTAAAATTCTCCAAAGGGATGGGAACTTCTTCCTGGGAAGTTGTAGTGTTTTGAACCTCACTCTGTTGAGGAGATTTCTCCGTAGAATGAGGGGGTAAAGGGGTGTCTCCTTCCATATTTTTTGGAGGAAGTCCCTGTAGCCTCCGCGAGCATTGTGGAGGGTCGATGTTGGCAGAAAAGAGTCGACGAAAGAAATCTATGGCCAACTAGCGAAAAGAAACAGCACACGCTAAAAAATCTAAGAATCACAACCAAGCAAATAGGACCTTCTTTTGATGACCGTACTAGTTGGTGATGAAATCCAACGTCGCGTGATCAAGTCCAGAAGGGGTGGGGATACGGTGGAACAGTTACAATGGAGACCTGCTTAACGGACTTACGCCTTGGTGCAAGCTTCCACGTAGTAATTGTGGATTTACCCTCCAAGGAGCCCGAGTGAGTTTGACCAATGTCTGTTCTAGGTACAGTGAGACTTCCTGTCACCGTCACCTTGTGTAATAACCTAAATATTATGGCCACTAAGGTTACCAATTCGCAGTCAGCCCCTGGGCAGGAACAGTCGACAGTTCAATCCGAATGTACATGCAGGGTATCAAGCCCGAAACCAACTAAGAAGCTTCCACGTAGTAATTGTGGATTTACCTCAAAGTGATCCCCATAATACGATCCGACCACCACAATCATTTAAACCACGGAGGGTTAGTCCCCGTAGCTTACCTGAATGCAACCTCGTGCGTAACCCCTATGTGAGAGGGAGATCCCAGGCAGACTTATACGATAACTGGATTTACTCTCCCTAACTCAGGATGCTAATGTTTGTTTTGAAAACTTTGGAGAGTTATGCTCATAGCCTAATCCAAAGTACTACACCTATTGTACTATTGGTGGAGGATCCTAGCAAAGAAAAAGTTCTAAATGATTTTTAATTAACGTTGATTTTTATGGCTGTTCTTTATGCAAAAAGGGGTGCATGGAAGTGAAACAAATGGAGTTATGACTCAAACCCAAAGAATGCATCGAACATGATAAGCAGTCATTTCCTTTCGATGAACATCTAGTTAAGGGAGAGAGAGAGTTTTTTCACTAACAAGCACAACTACGGAATGCCCTCAAACAATTCTTTTCTCAATCAAATCCTGATGTAATGAAAAACTTTTCAAATGCCTTCTAATATGCTCAATCAATAATGAAGATATATTTTATTGTTTGCGTATGGATGATGATCAATACAACACAATGCTCATCTTTTCTAATTATCTTCTTGGTATGAATGGAAACCAAACTAGCATAAGCAAAAGTCACACAAACAATACACCCTTCGTAGCAATCAAAACGAAAAGTGAAAGAAAAGAAACAATCAAAGAAAGAAGCAAACTTCACACCCAAAAGCAAGAGTTGCAGAACAATGTCCTCAACTGAAATCAAGATAAGAGGTCTGTAGGCCTTTGATGACCTTCACCAGGGTTTTACTCAGCTGATGAGAAGAGAAAAACAAAGCATGGGTTTCGAATTTCACTCAACATGGAAAAACTTCAATGAAAATGGCGAAGAAGGGTACAATATCCAATCGACAAGGTATTTATTCTTCAAAAAGACAGATGTCAAGGCTGAAAAGGAAGAAAAAATGACTCACAAGATTACTCAGCAGAAGAGACATAGAGGCAAACCCTGAAAAAGGCAGTTCTGGAGGGTTTTGGGGCCAAAACGAGGCTGGCACTCTGTTGCCAATCGAAAGGAGCGTTATAGCACTCTGTGCAAAGCCTTCAGGAGCGCTGGCACTCTGTTAACACTAGGGCAGGGGCGCCAGGGACTTAAAGCTCCAGAAATGTCAAAAAAATTCAAAAATTGAGATTCAAGCTTGACAAGTATGTTGAATGTGATAAGGCAAGGAGCCAATCAACTCATGAAACTTAATCAAAGAGGGGTGAACTAGGTCTGAAACAATCAAGGGACAGAACAAGGTCAATGAGGAGAAAAATCCAAACAAGAGGTTTCGATTTGAGGCTATATCCCCAGTGGAGTCGCTAGTTTCTGTTGTAGGAAAATCTCCCTGCGGACAGGTAGATCACCTCTAGAGATTGACCTTAACCCTAGACAAAAAAATTCTTAACGTGGACACTGACTTCCTTTCAAATCTATCTAAACTAATACATGAGAAGGAAGGATGACATAAGTACCTCTTAATCGACGTTTGTCCCTGCACGCTCCGAGTGGCGCTCCAATCCTTTGCTCTTTGCTGAGCTCTGTGGACAAAACAAGATACGACCACTTCCTACTCTATTGACATTAGCTTGAAAACAGATCTATCAATAAATGACAAGTTCATGTAACATCATACACAAACTAGAAAGAAACAGGCCAAGCGTGTCATATTAATGAGAATAACGACAACAGTACTTACAATCGTAGATGCGAATGCGACAGCTTCGTCAAGTCCCCTTCATCCAACGCTTGCCTGAAAGATCCACAACCTAGATAACAACAACTTCACTGATCACTCTCTTTTGGCTGATTGTAAATTTCCTCCAAGACCATAAGTTTCATATGTTCAATTCTTCTCTTCCCCTTTCCACCATCATAGAGCCTGTTTATATAGGTTAAGAGGAGCTTAACCTCTTGAGTTATCTTTAGATTAAGTTAGGAACCTTCTCCTTAGGTTAGGGATCCCTTGATGAAACCAAGAATTCGAGCGCAACTGCCTTGTAATCTCGAAAGATCCTTTCCTCATTCTCCTCAACGGGCTAACAACTGACCTAGAATAGGGATCACTCCCTTAGAAGGGGCCTCAAAGCGTTGTAGCGCTCCCTGGTAAGCCTTGGGGAAGCGCCAGCGCTCTCAAGATGGGCAACGCTTCTCCAAAAGGGGTTGGGGAGCGTTATAACGCTCCCTGAAGCATTATAGGGGAGCACCAATGCTTCTGAAGCTGAAGTAGGGGAGCGTTCCCCCTCCAAACCTTTGTTTCAGGGTTCCTTTCAGGTGTCAAGAGTTATTTTACTCCAGTAAACCAGTTCTCCTCCTTCAGATCAGTCATATGAGATGTTATAAGTTCTTCCTTAGTGTCGTTATCATGGCATTATGTCTGAACATCGTTTGCGACACTAGTGACCAACTTGCGATACTTGCGAAAGTTGTAGGGAAGATGCAACACTTACGACGATTGATAGGAACAATGTGACACTTATCCATTTGAGCAAATTTGATGTGTAACAATCCTAACTCAAGAAGGGCATGTTATTTTTCACGAATCATGAAAGCTAAAAGAGCATGAATGAAACTACGTCACACATGACTTGGAATTAGCATCTGTAATTCATGTGCTAAAAATGTGGCGACACTACTTAATGGGCAAATATTTTTTTTTGCTAATCGATAACAATGGTGTGAAATTCTTATTCAGTCAACTAGATCTTAACAGAAGGCAAGCAAGGTGGCTAGCCTTCTTGAGTGAATTTGATTTCGATGTAAGACACATCAAGGGTAAAGGGAAAAAAGTGGCAGATGCCTTAAGTAGATGAACTCATGGGTTGTTTGAGATAAGTATTAGCAGGGAAGAAATCAATATTGAACAAAGGATAAAATCTTCAAGTGATACGGATGAAAAATACATCAAAACAGTAGCATAATTACAAGGAAATGCAAAAACTTTGGACATAACAAATCTGATTTTGGATAAAAAGAGACTGCTAAGATTCAAAAACAGGTTGTACATACCAGATTCTACTGAATTAAAGCTAACAATTTTGGATGAAGTACACAAAAATCCATATTCTGGTCATCTGAGATACCATAAAATGGTAACAGCCTTGAGGAAGCGATTTTATTGGCCTAACATGAAAGGCGAGACAACCGAATACTTAGCTAAATGCCTTGATTGTCAATAGGTGAAGGATTTACATCAACATCCAGTTGGCCTGCTACAACCTCAGCCTATACCAGAATGGAAGTGGGAGACTATCACACTAGAATTTATCACAGGTTTTCCTAAAACTCAAAAAAAGAATGATTTGATTATGGTAGTGATCGATAAACTAAGAAAGTATGCACATTTTATTCCTATGAAATCTACTTATAAATCTATTAACATCACTGAAATATTTATGAAGGAAATATTTAGATTGCATGGTATTCCTAAAATGGTGATTTCAGATAGGGATGTCAAATTAACATCAACATTTGGAAAATAATTGTTTACGGGGTTGAATACTAACCTGAATTTCAACACAAGCTACGATCCACAAACGTATGGGAAATTTGAACGAACGAACCAGATTGTTGAATATATGTTACGAACGTACGTAAGGATGAAACCAAGTAAGTGGGAGGAATACCTACACTTGGTGGAATTTGCGTACAATAATGGTTATCAAACATCAACTAAAATGATTCCATTTGAAGTACTGTACGACAAAAAGTTTACAACTCTGATTACCTGGGACAACCTAGTTTACAGACTCATGGTGGGACCAGAGATGTTCCAAGAAATGGAGAAAATGACAAGAAAGGTACAACATAATTTAAAGGAGGCACAGGACAGACATAAAAGCTATGCAGATTTGAAAAGACGAGACCAGGAATTTCAAGTTGGAGACCATGTGTATTTAAAAGTCAGAGCAAGAAGAAGTTCATTAAATCTAGTCCAAATTGTTAGAAGTTGGCACCCAGGTTTTGTGGCCCCTTCAAGATCTTAGCTCGAATTGGACCCATGGAATATCAACTTGCACTCCCTGCAAATTTAAAAGTTCATAATGTATTTCATGTTTTTTTTGTTGAAAACGTATATTCATGATCCTACCCACATCATTGATTGGAACATGGTGCAGGTGGAAATAGAAGGTGAGTTCCAAGTGGAACCTCTATGAATTATTGATAGGAAAGAAACAATACTATGGAACAGAGCCATCGCCTAGGTAAAAGTGCAGTGGAAGCACTTTAGTCCTCAGGAATCCACTTGGGAATTGGAGGAAGATTTTCATAAATCTTATCCAACCCTATTCTGAGAGAGGAATGAACACTAAGGGCAGTGTTGTAATGAAGGGGGAGAGGATGTAATATCCCCCAAAATAATTAATTATTAAATTTTGTATGCACTTAGGAATAATTTTCCATTTTTGCCAAATTCGTACATGGAAAATTATTTCCAATTATGGCAAATCCAAATTTGGGATTTGATTAATTGTAATTCATTATTATGACTGTTGGGAAAAGATTTGGCTTTACCAACTAACTCTTTGACTGTGACACATGTAAAGACAAATATTTTAAAATATTAATTGCTGAAGGAAAAATGGAACAACCTGCTTGAAAACAACTTACCATGACTCCATGAGTGGGGAACAAACTTGAGTTACCTCAGGGATGAATTTTACAAGTGGAAAATGAGGAATTTGACCACTAGCATCCCTTGAAAATCAGGGATTTGTAAAGCTGCGAAAATTCCCAAGGAGGGAAAAATACCTAGGAACAAGATGCTCATGATATACAACATATGGGAGGAGGTAGGACACTGGTTAGTTTGTTGGATAAAGGATATCACGTGTTGTTATGAACACTATTTAGTGTGAGGCAAGAGGATTTTTCTGATCTGAAAGGAGGACTGTAGCAAAAGAGGATCATTGGAATTCTCCCTGATGGACTCATTGTCAAGAAAGGGGGTGAACAAAGAAAGTAATATGACTATTTTGTTCTACGGTTGGGTGGAACTTGGCTATTCCATTTGTGTTCCAACAACTTATTCAGATATGTACACCTACTTTTTTCCTTGTTGAATGTTTTGTTAATTATTAGCTTACAGAATGAAATGGTTATAGGATAATTATCTTACAGGTTGATTTTATTTACTGAGTAAAGATAAGAAATATATTGTGGGTTTTAACTACTAATGAAGTTAAGTTATACATGTATAGATAGTAATATATGTATATGATTGACCAGGCATAAATAATGTTAGAACTGATGTTTGTGTTCCGGGTTTTACAAGTCAATGTGTGCTTCAATAGAGGAAAACTGTGTGTATTTCCATGTATCTATATAGATAAATTTATGTACATAAATATAAATGCAGAATACCATATCAGTCTTGGTACAGTAACCATAGAGAAAAGAATAAAGCAAATAGCAATCCTCCCTTTTGAAAACAAATTACATTCTATATATATGATGGCCCATAGACAAATGGAGATTCAAATAGTTTACATAATACATGATACCATGGCTATTGTGAACCCTAGAATCATATTCAAATGGATTTCTTTTACAACTGTGTATTCCATTAAGAATTAAATTAAAAATAATCGATTTATACATGAAAACCCTAATTCAAATTTATCATGGTAGAGTACCCTAGGGTAAGGACCTTGTAATACTAACAAACAAAACCAGAAGAGTTTTAATTAAACGTCGAGATTTGGAAATCGAATACTGTTTGAGTAAGGTGATCCCTCACATCTATTTTCCCTCGGAGTGATTAATCCTACAAAGGGAAATAACCAAATTTATTAAACTGTGTTAAAGTAATCAAACAAAGTTAAATATTAAATATTTAGCAAATGAACAGTATGTAGCTTATAGATGGCACGAATTCAATTCTCCACTGGCGATGAAGAGACGACCTATACAAAGTCCAAAGGGGAGGAGTGGACCCAGAAATGGATGATGGGTACCCTAGCAAGGAAAACAGGGTCCCATCATTAGTTTTGTAACCAAAAGGAATCTAACTGAATGCTCTAGAATGTAAACAAATAATTAAAATAGTGCTAATCATTTTGTATTTTTCATAACCAGAATAATAAAGTTCACACAGTATAGTCACATGTCCCACAGAGGCTTGTCCTTCCCAATTTAGGACTACAGACAAGGTTGCGGGACATTTCTTCCATAAATATTAAAAACTTATGAGTTGCTGATTAAAAACTTAGACAAGAACACAAGTGTAAACTGAACTTAAAATACGCATTACGAACCTACTATAATCTTCCTTTTTGTCAAAGACAGTTTGTCCAATAGACAAGAATTAGACAGGATTATGGAGATACTTCATTTACTATTTCCTTTTTACGTAGGATAAGTACAGATGGACAAGTTTAAATACATATTTCAATAAACAGAAGACTTAGGGAGAATATCATATAAGTTTACTTGGGATATAAACTCTAGTGGAATTTAATTAGATACACAGAGGGAAGTCTTACGAACTTAACAAAGTTTTGTATAAATATGTGAAATGTGAATAGGAAAGTATTACAGGCTATTTACTAAATTTGTACACTTGGGTAATAAAACCTTACTGTATACACAAGGAACATTCTACAATTATACACCATGTAAATTGAAGGAGAAATAAATTACAGTAAGTCCCAGGATGTGTATTCTCTTTTAAAGAGCCGATAGTTTGGGGATTCATGCCATCTTACCCTTTTACAAATCCATGATTTATATCACAAAATAAATAATAAATAATAATATATAGTGTATACCTACATTGAACACCATAATCGGATTTAATAGTTACTGTAGAAACCCAGAGAAGGATTTAACCAAGGGGTTCTCGAGAAAGAGGTATGTCATGAATAACTTAAACAAAAAGGCAAGCATAAATGACAAGGAGAAGGTTGAGTTAACATACTAAATTATTTCCGACAAAAACCCAAATATTATTATGGGAACAATTCTTGAACCAGAAGGCTAAATCACCTGTATAAAATTCAGACAAGTCCCCATTGAAAACCATGAATTGAGGGTGTTTACGCTCGCTGGAAAAACTAATATCGTAAACCTCCACGAGTTACCCAACATAGATATATTACACAGAGCGTGGATGTAAACATTATTCAGAGACTTAAATGACACTCAAAAGAAAATACCTCAAATTTGGAAACCTTAGGAATCAATTACAGAGATGGTCATGAATGGGACTACTATTACAAACTACCACACCCTTTACAAGATAAATTAAACAATAGATTTTTTCTTAGGTTTACCTGGTATAGAAGAAAACTAGTTGGTGGCATGCCCTTTCCTTGCCTTACACAAAATAATACCTCTCCAAGTCGTCAGTCTTACACCCAGAGAAAACATGTCAGGGATTAACGTTGGGTGTCTTCGCAAAGTACACAGAGCCAAAGGAAAAATGATGCATTAGTTACCCAAAAAGCCTTCATAGTGCAGAGTAATGGTGAAAGGATGTTCGGGTACCCTGGACATGTGAATAGATGCACATGGCATGCCCACATTGGACACGATAACCTAGCAACCAGTATGTTGCAGAACCCTCTTAATTATCAACCAGGGGATTAATGGTGTTTACGAACAGACTTAACTTCACATTTAACCTAACTCCCTTAATGTTTTTATTGTTGGGTCATGTCATCAAGTCAGGTGGGATTTCATGCTGAACAGTTAAGATTTAGTGTTGGATTAAATGTGCTACCAGGATTAGGGTTATGACCTCTGATGCCTAATGGGATTCCAACCCCATAAAAATATAAACATTTGTATACAGAGCAACCCCTTCATTACAACTAGTGTGCACTAAGTTCGTTTAGTTACTATTTTAAAGTTTTAATGAAAGAATGGCAATTTATGACCACTGTATGTAAATAGTTAGAATGTGTATACAGTAGGGGTAAAGACTGTAGTAAGTGGACCCATCTATGTATGTGAAAAATATTAAAATTTTGAATAATGGAAGTGATAACTTATATATACGATCTCAAGGAAATAAGCTACCTTGTGTGGCTATATATGTATAGATATAGGAACAACATATATATATATATATATATATATAAGGTGAGGATGGTATATCCCACGATAACTCCAAACAATCTTGATACATGTGATATAAGAGTATAATGAGAAAAAAATAATATTTGGGATATGAAGTGGAAGGTGCTAAGTCTGGTTTTAAAGATAGATCTTTTAGTAAAAACAAATTTATGGATCCCTTTGATAAAATTAGAAACCATGTTAATATAGGGATACTATTTCCCTTTATGGAAACAATAAGACTTACAGGTTCACTTTTATTTTAACAGTTTCGTTAATATTCTAAACACTAGCCTATTATGTTAAAATGTTGAGTGTACTGAATTATTTTAATAGTCACGAATCCACTGAAAAAGTAAAGTATCTTGTTATTAGTCGCTTGTAACTACGAATAGTTATATGTCGTATTCCGATAGTGACAATAATAGTTTTTAAACTTGATCAAGTATATCAGAGTAAAGAAGTTTTAATGCACCTATCAATTTATTTTTATTTTGTAAATTTGGGGTACATTACATTATTCATAAGTTTCTTAAAGTGCACTTAGAGTATTGGATTGTATTTAGATTATAGAAATATCACATATAAATTCTCTATTTGATGCTCGATAGATGTAGAAAATATTATATATGATTAAATTTGAAGAAGTGCCTTTTCTGTGCACCATTTTGGATATTGTTAGGTCATATGGTATGCAAGCAAGGTTTTTTGGTTGATCCTGCAAAGATAACAGTAATTGTTAATTTACCACCAACTTGATCGGTAAGAAAATTGAGAAGAATGTTGGGTCATACAGGATATTATAGGAAATTTATTAAAGGCTATGCACACATTACAGTTGCGATGGAAAAGTTATTAAATAACGAATATAAGTTTTAGTGGAATGAAAATTGTCAGCAAGGTTTGGATGTATTGAAGAAGAAATTAGTAGTTGTACCCATTCTGGTGTTCTTGGATTGGAATAAATATTTTCACATTCATGTGGATGCATCATCGATAGCGCTCGGTGCAGTATTATCCAAACTAGGCAAGGGAGAGTTAGACCATCCATTTTCCTTTGCTGCCAGAAAGTTGTTGATTGTTGATAATAATTACATGACGACAGTAAGGGAAGGATTGGAAATGGTTTATGCCATGTAAAAGTTCATACAATACTTGTTGGGGTCCCATTTCAAGATGTATATAAACCAATATTCACTTAAATACCTAGTGAATGAGCTAGTGTTGGGGGGGGGGGGAGAATCTACATATGGTTATTGTTATTCCAGGGCTATGAATTTAAATTCATTGTGAAGCCACGGAAACTAAATACAGGAGCAGATCATCTATCATGAATAATGACACGAGAAGACATAGGGAACCTAGATGATATTTTACGAAATGTGAAATTATTTCTAATACAAATGATAGACGACTACTTTCAAAAATTGTCCAATTTTTTAGTACAAGAATCACTCCATCCGATATGACAGTAGCAAAAAAGAAGCAACTGGTGGTTAAAGAAACATATTATCAGTTGATTGTAGGAAATCTATATAATTTAGGATCATATGTGATACTGCAACGATGTGTGTTAGAACATGAAAGACCAATGATTCTAGTTGAGGTTGATGATGGGATTGAAGGAGGTCATTATGCAGGAAAGGAAGAAACACAAAATATCTATCACACAGGGCTATGGTGTCCCACCATCCATAAGGACACTAAGGAATATTTTTAGAAAGTAGAAAGGTTGTTGTGAAGGAATGAGATTCCTTTGAATCTACAAGTCACCTTGCAGTCATTTGAAAAATGGGTAGTATATTTTTTTGGACCAATTAATCCACCAGCGAGGAGAACAGGAGTCGGGTACATAATTACCACAATAGACTACTTGACAATATGGGTAGTGTTATGAGGAAAATAACTCTATGGCATGGGTTAAACCTCACAAGACGGAATGACTGCAAAAATAAACCCTAGCCCCAAGTATGTTATATAAATTAAAGTTCTAACAAGACAAGATAAAAATCCTACCTTGTATGGACGTTCGATGAAGACCATTGTTGAGCACGCAACTCAAATCTCTATACCTGCAAATTTTCCTCAAAAAACAAGATACATAAGAACATAGTGATAATATATAATGTTGGCACATACAATAACATAATCCATTAACATGCATAACAAATACGCCCATGGAATTACAATTCAAATATTTGCAAGATATAAATTAGATGAGAAAAGAGTATTTCTATTAAAAATGACTAGCAGAAGTGTATGCGTGACAAACTTCCAACGTGAGAAACTAAGTCCCTTCCAACTGCGCCTCCACCACTTCAATCCTCCACCAAAGGAAATATCATATAAGAGAGACAATGAGGTTCCCCATCAAAGATGGAAGAGCTTGGGGGTTGAAAAATGTGTTCATACTTTAAAGGACAAAGGTATGCAAAGTCAATGTGAAGTGAAAATTTCTCGAGAGTATCTTTGCTCTCAAAAGTTGAATTCTCTCATCTTCCATAGTTTGGATATGGCCCAATTTATATCCTTCAAATGGAACTAAAGGGTGGAGTCAGAATGTTTCCAATATATGGAAGGTCAAGGATCATGTATCTCATGACATGACATGTAAATCCGACAAAATTTTTAATTTTGAGCACCAAACGCGATGTACGCGGGTTGTAGTGGTGCAACCCGCGTATACGCATGTTGTCTAACTTATAGGGCGTGTATATGTGGAAAAATATTATTTTTGGCTATGGGTAGTGAAAAAGGGGACTATAAGTCTACATAGGGAAATTGAAAAGGCCTTTTGAGAAAGTTGCATGGGGTGAGGAAAAACTTTCTATAACTTATGAACCCTAATGTCTGAGGTCAGAGGATTATCTGTGATGGATGAAATACATTATAATTCCTAGAAGTGGAGTAATGGAGACCCATTTGTATGAACTAGTTTCTCATGAGAATATTACAATCTATGATAGCTTTGTACACATGGATGCCAATTTGAATTACACTACAGATCCATGTGGAAATATACCAAACAACGGTTCATGGACATGAATAGGAAATACAAATTAGATACATTCCATAGGATGTTATAGTCATGAACACGGCCCAGTGAAAACTAGTCTCAAAATAAATCTGAAGATATATGGATACAATGGAGTACAATATGATCTCCCATTATAACTGAATTCATACAGGTTCTGGTCCAATGAATGATCAAAACAACTCAGGAAATATGTGACTATAAACTGATTTCTTCAATTCTTGTACATGATCCGCCAAAGGTGGAAGTCTACATCATGTGAATAGAGGAGTTGAGGTCGAATACAATGAGACTTCATTTGATTACCAGCCATTAAGGTATATCATTATCAAACGTGAGACAACCTACTGATAATGAAAGTAGGTATCAAGGAACAAAATACATTCTTACGAGTGTGAATAAAGGTGTTGAGGTCGAACACTTGAAGAATCCATCGATCATGATACATTGATGTATTCTTAACTATCGATAGCGGGAGAACCTGCCACTGATGAGTGCAATCCTCTAGGTAATCATAGTAATCTAGGCCTTGTTTTTAGAATATATGAGTTGAAGTCGATGGAAGGATACCCATTGAAAGGAGAGAATTAAGGAATCTCTCATTAGTCAGCACGAGGTATTAAGAAATATCTTGATGAGTTGGAGGAACTTGGATGAAGAGGATGTTCATGAAACAATGAACTTGTGTGTCTTTCACATGCAAGCAATGCATGAAAAATACCCTCTGAATAGAATCCAATAAGGAAAAATATCGACAAAGGAGAGAAAATCACCAATAAGGATAATGGCATCCAAAACACTTTGTGAATCCAATGTGTGAATAGATTTATTTTTGTCTAACACAAGGTAAATCCCCCAGTCTGCAACCAATTAGGAGATGTCGATTGTTGGGTTCAGGGTTACCTAACCATAATGAAAGTAGGACCAGGGTGCACGGTAGGACTACAACTTCATGTAACTCTAAGACACACTGAGGGTATGGCCGACATGAAAAGTCAAGAGTTCTAAGAAATGGTCGACACATGCTTATAGACATCCTTTGAACAAGAGCATGAGACATATGGAGGACTACAACATCATAGACTTGATAACAAAACTTTGTGATGCAGGAGGCACCAATAAAACTCTCCATAGGGATTGGAAGAGTAACCAGTCGGAGTATTAAACTCTAAGTAATGAGCTCAACTTACTACGGTCATGCTAAACCCAAAATTTGGATGAAAATTGGACAGAAACGTTTGTGGTTTGTTAAAAGGTGACACGATTATTGCCAATATAAGATAACATTATTTTCCCAGCCGTATTTTTTGTATTTTCATAAGAAAATGAATGTTATGATACAATGGAGGAAACGAGTGTCACGAGTAAGTAACTAGTTCCAACAGTGGAACATACATATGATCAGTGAAAGGACATGCATGCAAGACATGGACACTAGGGGGAATGTTTTCTCTTAGGGTACATGGTGTCAAGTTGCAAAGGATATAAAGAAGGATCTTCATGGATGGAGATGGAAATTTTTGAGGTAACAGGCTTGTAACGAGAAAACGATAACTGACAATAAGCTCAATATTGCAAGCAGGATAATGGAATGCAATTACAACTTAACTCCAAAGAATGTCCTTTTTCATAAATTTAGTCCCCTAGGCCCAAAAAAGTATAAAACAATACCGAAGAGAACTCTTCTAGCCACCAGTGACTAAAGTATTCATTTTGCAATATTGGTTTACTTGGTCTCAAAAAGGGTTAAACTTACACCAAATAGACATCCTTTCAAATTCATTTAATGAGTGTGAAAGAGACAAGTTCACTCAGAAATATTTTCACTTTTTTAGAGAGTCAGAAAAGAGATTAACTAAGAATCAAGAATGTTTTTCTAAGAAGCATATGATGGGGGAGGCCAGGGATCCCGTGCAGGAATTTTGTCGAAAGTCAAAAAATCACATATAACTAACACAAGCTTGGGAAAACCCAAATCTTTCCAAGTCGAGGAGGATAAAATACTTGTAGAGGTTACCTTATATAAAATATATCAAATAATTCTCCTTAACTGGAATGGTGTAGAAGAAGGAAGTCAAGGATATAAAAGATAATTCCAATCAAAGGAAACCACCCTAGGAATTGGATGGAGCGTACTTGAAGAGAGTGGAATGCTACCTTGTGCATAAGGTACAAAACTAGAAATGATAAGGACATGGTCCAAAGACACATCACCTCCCAAAAGAAGAGTGGGATTGGACAAAAATTGCATCAACAATGCCACTTCCTTAGACTTGTCACTCTTTAAAAGAAGAGTGGGATTGATCAAAGTTTTCATTGGCACAACCACTTCTTCAACCGTTGGTTGAATAGGATGCAAGACAACAAGGTCAAGAGACACATCACTCAAAAAAATAGGAGTGGTGTCAGCCGAATATTGCATCGGCATGGCCATTGTATCAACCAAAGATGGATTGGATATTTGGGAAACCAAAGATGATTCTAAACCTGAAGGGTTGTCATACAAGGACTGCACTTCTCGTACCACTGCAGTAGAAAGGAAAAAACAAGTAAGGTGATCTCCTTTTCAAATAATACAAAGGAACTTGGGCTTACATCTTATACATCGAGGCTTCTCAATCATATGAATTCCCCTAACATGACTCATAGTGGTTGGTGACGTGCTCCCAACATGACTTGCAGAGGCTAGTATCTCATCTCCAACATGACTTGTAGAGGTTGGTGATGAATCCTCAACATGAATAGTAGAGGTTGGTGATATATGTGCAGTGTGACTAGCAGTGAATATAGTTGTTCCCCCAAAATGACTTCCAGCAATTGGTTGTTGGTCTTCAACATGACTTGCATAGATTGTTGACCTATCTCCAACATGACTAGCAGAGGTTGGTGATATAATGTTAGTATGACTCACAGTGACAGGACTTGTGTTTCCATCATGACTAGCGGTGGATGGTTTTAGGATTTGAGAAAAAGGTTCCGAGAAAGAATGGTTTTGAGAAATTGTGGGCCAAGCAGGTTTATGGTATACACCATGGACCTGTCTAGAAAGATAGTATCCTCATCCAAACTGATTCATAAATGGTTGTAAGGGCATCGTTGTCGAGGAATCCACTTGTGAAGAGAAAGAGACATGACAGGGGTTACTCAAGTAAGGATATATGTTTCCCCCAGATGAAGGAACTTCATGAATAGGGTTTCCCATACTATAAAACTAACTCCCCCTACATGAAACACTAGAGAAAGATGGAGCTCTGCCATTGGAAAAGCGTTTGTAGGAATCGTCAAAGAGAAAGAAGGATGGATGGATGTGATGTAATAAGTATCATGATTTCACATTTGAACACTTTCTCCTGGAAATGTAAAGCTAGGATAGGATCCATAGGAAGGAATATTTGATATAGACCCACTTCCCTCCTTGGCGATAAGTGACCTTCCGGTCTTGGATCTTCAAATTCCCGAGTTGAATTGACTCTCCGGGCCTTCACTAGACCCTGAATTCTCAACACACACACAAGTCCCTTTAGTGTTACCCACAGGGCCAAACTACCCGTGACTCCTCTCTCCAACGCTCTTGGCAACACCAGACTTCTCAAGCACTGGCCCCGCGCCAGTCTCTTCCACCTAAGTGACCACAGGCTATAACTCTGGATCTGTCCCTTTGCGATTTTGAGCTTCAGGGAGATCCTGATCTCTGGCTTCATCTCTTCTCGAAGAACTCTACTTCGGATTCCTGTATTTATTCTACGTGCCTCCTTGAATTTGATGACCCCACTATGATTCGGGTTTGGGAACTTTGTGAAACTCTTGCTCACCTCACACACAAACCTCTCGAATTCTGACTTCTGCCTTCCCTAATCCACAACCACGCATCCTCCTCACAGCCAACGATTGATATTACTTCGTGAGTTCACGACTCTTCTCTTGCAACACCTCCAAAATTTTCGAACCATGAAGTCCGAAAATTGTTTATGGCCAACCCTCGTAATTCTCCCAGACCTGACATTCTGGAAAAATCTCGCCTCCCTCTGGAACGGATCTGATTCAAGGATTTTGGGAAAACTTAAAGGATTCTCCCCTTGGAATATTTCTCACCAGTCTCCCTCCTAATCTTCTCTTTCCTCAACTATCCTTGTTCCTACGAACACTTTCTTTGACACTTAGTCGAATTTTCATCTTGTGCACGCCTTGCAGTAGGTTCTCCCCCACAATTTGACTTATTTTTGGATGATTACGCACACTTTGAAATTGTTCTCCATCCACTTCTATGCGACTAAATCCACACTACTCATCTTGATCTTAATATTCTGAGACTTTGTCATGCACTCCTTGTGGATGAACTTACTTCAATCTCAACCACTAAAGTTTGACCTTGCACCCATTGCAATAGTCCCTTTACACTTGTTTGTTCCTCCTAAACAATATGACTATGAGCGTAATTCTTCTAGTACGCCAACTTCAACTATCCTAGATGAACCTCTAAGTCAAAACAGACTTGGTCACCCACTCCTTGTGGACACTTATGCACTCATTGCATTCTTAAATCTCACACTATCTCTTTTGAGCTTCGAGTCAAAACAAACTCAGTAATTCACACCTTACAGACACTATCCACACCTTGCACTTGCTCATAGAAGAGAAACAATTGAAACTTATTCAATCTTAATAGTGACTCATACATTTAACTATGAAAATTCATTCATGAACCACAAGAACAATAAATAACAGAGAATTTCAAATAAACAGAAAGTCTACCATTCATTCACCTAGATAGACACAACAACACCATACATTTGATTCAATGTTCCTTTGTTATATTCATTCAACAATAATATACATGGGTTCATACACTGTTCTCTAGCACTCTACAAAAACTAGAGAGCCAACATCCACACTAACATTGACCTCTACTACAATGGAAACCTATATAATATATTCAACAACCTTCTCTCGAAAACAATACAAAGCTTTATACAAGAGGGATCTTTGATCTTTTTCCCTCCAACAACTCTAAATCTATCCCATCAAATTGAAAGCTATCAACTACTAACATTTATTACAACAAATATCTGAGTCAGACAGATAAGAGCAAGAGCTCCAGATCCATACTGCAATCCTTAGAGTTAAATAAAAATGCATTCTCTTATTGACCTTATGCGATGGATTAGCCTCCAATCATTAAAGACTTTCATAAGTCATTTTTTTTCTAGATATTACATTGATATGTCGAATTTGGAATTCAAAATACTTCAAAATACACACTAGTGCACCCATCTATCCTCCATATGCACGTTGTTGGCGATGCTCCCGCATCATACTCCTCTGGCTGAAAAAATCATGGACTCTTGTCCATGAGCTCCTGCACCAATATTCCATGTTTCTGGATGTTCTCTTCACCAACCCAACTGGCATATTCTATTAGGTGTCCTTTCCACTTTACCAGATACTCAAAATACATTTTTCTTCGGGTCTTCTTGCCAATCCTTCGATCCACAATCTTCTCCATCTATGAATTCTCTGCTACATGCATCTTCTTTTCCCACTGGATCTTTTTCTAAACTTTGGATCCTATGGTTACATATTACCTTTAAGGATAGAGGTCTGTAATGTTGAATATGGGAGATATATCCACATCCTATGGCAGTTCTATTTCATAATAATTCTCACCAAATATTCTCAGGATTTTGTATGGTCCTATCTTCTTCAGCTTCAGCTTGTTCTATGTTCCCCTCAAAAACCTCTCCTTTCTTAAATGTTCTATAACTTGATTTCCAACTTCAAATTGAAATTTCCTCCTATGTTGATCAACTTTGTGCTTGTACTCATTTCTACTGCCCCGCAATTATTTCTTAATCTAATCATGGAGCTTCTACATTTATGAAATGAAGTCTTCGGCTCCAGTGCTCCTAAACGTGTTCTTCTCTATGTATGTCAACTCTAACACTCCCATTGGAGTCATTCCATACAATATTTGAAATGGAATTTTTCCAGTGCTTATGTTTACTGAGTCATTGTACGCAAAATTCGCTTGTGCTAGAATCTTATCCCACTGACTATGATGTTCAGTGACCAAACTCCTCAGAATATATCCTAAACTTCGATTCACCACTTCAGTATGTACGTCTGTTTGGGGATGATATGCATAATTAAAGGATAATTATGTTCCCAACGTCTTCCACAACATTCTCCAGAAATGACCAACAAATTTGGTGTCCCTGTCTGAAACAATACTCTTGGGCAATCCATGGAGTCTCACAACCTCTTTGAAAAACAAATTTGCAACGTGTGTTGCATCACTCGTCTCCTAGCATGGGATAAAGTCTTCCATATTTGAAAATATGTCAACTACCATAAATATAGAATCACTTCATCTTTGTGTTCTTGTCAATCCCAACACGAAATCCATGCTTATTGCATCCCACGACCTATCTGTAATAGGAAATGGTTGATACAACCCAGTGTTCTGTATCTTCCCCTTTGAATACCTACAAATATTGCATAAGTTCACGAACCTCTTTACTTTTTCCTTCATACGTGGTCAATAATACAACTTTTTCAACTATGAAAATGCTTTGTCATGGTCGAAATGTCTAGCTATACCTCTGCTATGTTTCTCCTTCAACAGGTTTTCCCTCATTGATCATTTTGGTATGCAAATCTGGAAACCTTTGAACAACAATCCATCTTGAATCAAACATTCTTCCCATTGAATCTTGTCTCTGAGCACAAGATTTTTGCATGCTACATATACTCCTCTAAAATCTAGATCATCATGATACTTTTCCTTAAGGTGTTCAAAACCCAAGGTTTTCACTTGAAATTCCTACAAAATCAAACTTCTTCTACTCAATGCATCAACAACCTTGTTAGCATTACCGTAAATATGTTTAATAACAAAAGTGAAATTTTCTGTGAATTCTATCCACTTAGTGTGTGTTTGGTTTAATTTCTCCTGTCTCGTTATGAGTTGCAAAGCTTGATTATCACTATTCAACAAACTCCTTTGGTACAAGATAGTGCCTCCATTTCTTCAAATCTTGTATTATGGAATAAAACTCTTTATCATATGTGTAGTACTTCTTCTTAGTATCATTCAACTTCTCGCTGAAATATGAAAAAAGTCTATTATCTTAGCTTAAGACCACTCCAATTCCAACTCCACTCATGTCACATCTCACTTGGAATGTTTTCCTGAAATCTGGTAAAGCCAGAATCAATTGTTTTGTTATCTTCTCCTTCAGTATAATGAAGCTCTTTTCAGCCTCTTCTATCCACTTGAAATACTTGTGTATTTTCTTCATTGTATCCATCATTTGAGAACTAATCCCTCTAAAATTTCTGATGAACTTCTGATAGAAACTTGCTAATCCATGGAAGCTTCTCACCTCAAAGATATTCCTTGGTGATGACCATTCTCTAACTACTTTCACCTTTTCGGGATCCATCTTCAACTCGTTTGAAGAAATCATAAAACCCAAATAAATGAGTTATGTCTTCATGAAAGAGGACTTTTTGAAATTAATCAAAAACTTATCTTGCTACAACCTCCTCATCACCAATGTGGAGTGCCTCAAATGCTCTTCTTTATTCTTGCTAAATACCAATATATCATCCAGATATACAATCACAAACTTTCCAATGAAATCTTTTAACACTTCGTTCATCAGTCTCATAAAAGTACATGGGGCATTTTTTAAGCCAAACGACATAACAAGACATTCATACAATACCTAATTTGTCTTTAATGTTGTTTTCCTCTCATCACCTTCTCTCATCCTTATCTAGTGATATCCACTTTTCAAATCTATCTTTGAAAAATAGTTCACTCCACTTAGAAAATCCATCAAGTCATCCATCCTTGGCAATGGAAATATTTACCTGATGGTGATATTGCTTATGTCCCTTGAGTCTGTACACATTCTCTACCCTCCATCCTTTTTCAGACTCAATACAGTTGGTACTGCACATAGAGTCAAGCTTTCTCTAACCAATCCTTTGTCCAACAGGTCCTAAACCTGTCTTTTCACCTCCTCATTATATTGAGGTGTCAACCTGTATGGTGCTTTGTTCAGCAGGCTTGATCCCAGTATCAAATCAATGTGATGGTTGATACTTATGATAGGTGGCAATGAGTTTAGAAACTCATCCACTACTATGTCAACAAAATTCTCTAACAATTCCTGAATTTCCTCAGGAAAATATTCCACAGAAGTACTGGTAAGGATAAATCTCAGCTTCCTCACTACAACAAACTACATATCTTGTTCCTTATTTACTTCACTCAAGAGTTTCTTCCCACTCATGAGAACTATATTCGTGTCGTCTTCATCCCTCACTTTTTTCTCTTCAATTGGCAGCAACATGTGTGTCCTACCATTCTTATCCAAGGTGTAAGTGTTTCTCCTCCCATCATGGAAGACATTATTGTCATATTTCCATGTTATTCCTAGAAAAACATGACATATGTCCATGGGAATCAAATCACAGAGAATCTCATCTCTATATCCACCTATTTTAAATTCAACAAGGCATTGTTTAGTTAATGTTACATGCTGACCTTTCTGCAATCACAAGACTTTGTAAGGCGTCATATGTGAAGTCATCTCCAACTCCAATTTCTCCACCATCTCCGTGGATACTAAGTTTTCATTGTTACCATTGTCAATTATTACCTTCCAAACTCTATCCTTAGTCTTGCAAGTTGTCCTGAATAAATTGTTCCTTTGTGCTGTTTTTTCAATCTCTGGCTCTTCTTCAAAAGAACCTTCCTCTGCTTGGACTTCATCCTCTACCTCGCTAACTCTATTTTCTAGCCAAGGTCGCCTCTTCTTTCAACATGATACGATAAGCATCTTCCACAGTTCTAACTGTCACCATGTTGATTTCGTCCTGAATTTCATATCTCAGGACATTGATGTACCTGAAAACATGTTCCTCGTCTCTCTCTCTCTGTCCAGCCGTGATGTTCAATCTGTAGAAATCCTCCATTTATTCCTTCATAGTCACTCCCTTCCGTCTCAAGTTCTGCAATCTCTTGAATAGGTTTATCTGGTTATCTTTGTGTATGAATTTAGCCTTTATCTTGGCTACCATTCTATCCCAGCTCCTAATATTTTGTTTTCCCTTGCTTCTCCTATCAGCCTACAGTTCATCCCACCACAGTGTTAAACATCCTTTTAACCTGGTGACAACATGTTTCACCTTCTTCTCCTCATCGACATATTCATAGTTGAAATACTTGTCCATTTCTTATATCCAATCAAGAAATTATCCAATGTATAAATTACCTTCATACATTGGGATGTCGATATTCTCTCTAGATCCCAACTTGACAATCACTTTTAGTAAGTGATCTTCCGTAGTATCCTTGGCTACAACTTCTTCAACTTCCACTACTTCATTTTTGGCATCATTGAAGTCTTCGATATCAGGTTCTCTCCGTTGTGTTATTTCCATGGAATCCAACCTTTATCTATGTTCTCTCATCTCCCTTTCCATAGCTCTATTTTCTATGGCCGGATCAACACGTCTCCTTGGCGGCATTATGCTGACGTACCTGATACCAGTTGATGATATCAAATTATCTCCTTTATCTACTCTCTTCTACCTAAAACAAATTCAGGCTCTGATACCACTTGACGCAAGCCCCCTTCCCTCTTTGAGGCTACGAAACCTCCTGGTCTTGTATCTTCAAACTCCTAAGTCGAATTGGAAACTAGAAACTAAATAGGTAATTTGATGAATCTGAATGGAGCAGGGGAAAAACCAGATCAATAGAATAGGATATAAGAAATAAATTCCTGCTTACTATGGATGGGACAATTGAATCTTCAGGCCTTCAATAGACCCCAAATGATCAACACACACAAAGGTCCCTTTAGTGTTACCCGCAGGGCCTAACTACATGTGACTCTTCTCTCCGATGCTCTTGGCAACACCAGACTTCATGAGCACTAGCCCTGTGCTACTCTCTTCCACCTAAGTGACCATGAGTTATGACCGTGGATTTTCCCCTTCACAATTTTGAGGATATCTCGATCACTGACTTCATCTCTTCCTGAAGCACTCTCCTCCGGATTCCCAGATTTATGTCACATGTCTCCATGAGTTTGATGGCCCCACTATGATTCTGGTTTGGCGACTTCACGAAGCTATTGTTCACCTCACAAGCAAACCTCGGGACTTATGACTTCTAGCTTCCCTAATCTATTTCCACATATCCTCCTCATAGCCAATGGTTGATATTACTTCGCGATTTCGCGAGTTCACGACTCTGCTCTTGCAACAACTCCAAACTTTCTGAATCACGAAGTATCAAAACACTTTGTGGCCAACCCCATGTAATTCTCCTAGATATGATGGTCTGGAACAATCTCACCTCCCTTTGGAATGGATCTGATTCAATGATTTTTCGAAACCTTAAAGGATTCTCCTCTTTGAATATTTCTCGCCACTCTCCCTCCTAAGCTTCTCTTTCTTCGACTATATTTTTTCCTCTGAACATTTTCTGCAATACTTAGTCGAATTTTCAGCCTGTGCAAGCCTTGCAATAGGTTATCCTCCAAAACGTGAGTTATTTGTGGATGATTACACACACTTTGTGACTGTTCTCCAACCACTTTTTTGTGACTAAAGACATGCTACTACTCATGATCTTACGAGTCTGAGACTCTGTCACAAACTCCTTGCAGACAAACTTCATTCAATCTCGACCACTGAAGGATGACCTTGCACCCCTTGCAATAGTCCCTTTACACTCGATTGTTCCTCCTGAACAATATGAATCTGAGCGTAATTCCTCCTGCACACCAACTTCAACTATCCCGGTTGAACCTCTGAGTCAAAATAGACTCGGTCATGCACTTATTGCAGACACTTATGCACTCCTTGAATTCATAAATCACACTCTATCTCTTATGATCTTTGATTCGAAACAGACTCATTCATGTAGACCTTGTAGACACTATGCACACCTGGCACTTTCTCATAGAAGAGAAACAATTGAAACTTATTCAATATTTAGAATGACTCATACATTCAACCATGTAAATGCATTCATGAACAACAAGAATAATAAATAACACAGAATTTCGAATAAACATAAATTCTACAATTCATTCACCTAGATAGACACAACAACACCATACATTTGAGTCAATGTTCCTATGTTATATTCATTCAACAATAATATAAATTACTTCATACATTGTTCCTCAACACTCTACAACAACTAAAGAGCCAACATCCACACTAACAATGACCTCTACTACAATCGAAACTTATACAATAGATTCAATAACCTTCTCTCAGAAACAATACAAAGATTTATAGAAGAGGGCTCTTCAAAAAAATTTCCTCCAAGGACTCTAAAGATATCCTATCAAATTAATATCTATCAACTACTAAAAATTTATTACAATAAATATATGAGTCAGACAGATAAGAGCAAGAGCTCCAGATTTGTACTGGAATCCTTAACATTAAATAAAAATGCATTCTCTCATCGATCTTATGTGATGGCTGAGCCTCTAATAATTAAAGACATTCATAAATCAAAATATTTTCTAGATATTACATTGATATGTTGACTTTGGAATTCAAAATACGCGCTAATGCGCCCAATTTTCCTCCATATGCACGTTGTTGGCGATGCTCCTACATCAATATTCAAACCTCCTACCATAAGAGTTGGTTGAGGGATATGAGTCCCACCAAACAAAAAGGGATAATAAGGAAGCATCATGCCTCAAGACCCAAAATTAGGATTCACATAAGGCGACGAGACATAGGATGATAAGTGAGAGGCCCAAGGTATTATATGAGTATTATGATTCAGCGTACCACTCAAAAATACAAAAAGATTCATCCCCGTGGAATGAGGAAAGACCATGGGTTGGGTAGAGCTAACTGAAGGAGTCATGGGGACTCCACCAACCATAAGAATGAAAACTCACAATGCAATACAAAATTCTAAGGCCAAATAATAATCAAAGAGGACACCAAAGTAAATCAAAAGGGCCAATGCACAAAAACATGATATAATGGCTGAAAAGGGGCCTCCCTCACTAGAGTAGGTATGCCTCACCCAATATGTGCCTAAGAATTCCTTCAAAAGATCGGAGGTATCAGAATAAGTTATAAGGGCCCTCGTGGTCTTAACAATGTAGTCAGTTAGATCCCCTCGGAGAGGTAATCTTGCATAAAGGTTGTGTGTTGTATGACCCTTATCTGACTTAGGGTACCTGGAGAATAACCCATGCAAGTAAACTATGTGGCTACCTATGTCAAGAAACTAAATCCACCATGATATAACAAATGCATAGGAGAATAGTCGTAAGTTAGGTCCACCATATGGGCAGGGTAACAAAGCCCTAAATATTGCAAGAATCTCCTCTCACCGAGGTAAAGGTACTATAAAGACCCCCAAATATGAATAGATCCACAGAAATATATCTGACGCTAAGAAGGTATTAGAGGGATATCTATGCAACCAACCTTTTATGACCTTGTGCTTAACTTCATTGTGAGAGGAGCGTCCTGATGTCACTTATTACACAATGGATTTGACCACTCCCTATTCAGACACATATGTTGAGTTTAATAGCCTTGGATAAGTTTACTCACAAAATCCTATTCCAAGGCCCCATATCCTATGCTTGTTTGTGTACTTATGAAAAATAAAATTGTTTCTAATCAATTTTAATTAATCAACATTACTTTTAATGGCTTTGTTTACTCAAAAGATGTGGTCGTGAAATTGATGATGGTATGAATCGACATATTAAAGAAATGAATATGAACATAAAGATAAGTCACGATCTTCAATTCCCAAAAGATGATAAGATTTTAAAATGCAACTTTCAATTCAACTCTGCAATCTTTCCATATGTGTATCAATATAAATACTAAAAAACCAAAAGAACAAATGCCAAAATGAAAAATGTGTATTTTTGTATTTTGAATATAAAGGAATGAAATGCAAGGATTGAATAACATCTTGATATATAGACCCTACTACAAGAAAGAAGAGACAAGCCAAGATGGATAGAAAGAAGAAAACACTCAGACCAAGATGCAAGGAAAACCAAAGAAAAAGATGATGAGAAAGAAAAACTACTCGAAAATTCAACCATAAAAAGGTATCCTATCACTTTTCAAGCACTCAAATATTAGGACAGAGACCCAAGAAGACTTAGCAACCATCAAAACTCACCCAAGAAACACCAAACTCAACAAGTAAGATAAAAAAGTGTATGTACATGATTGTTTAAGGAAACACTGTGTATGTACATGCCCTATAGAAATACAAATTGCATATGTATGTGTCTATCAAGGAAAAACCTGCCTATATATATTAAACCACTGCCAGGGTAAGGATAAGGCCACCAAATTTAGATACAAAGTAAAAATTGGCTGTCAGGCAATCACACGACAAGGAAACTCAGTCTAAAAGAGTGAAATTGAAGGAGAAAAACACTCCAAACCCCAAAATAGAAGATTCAATCCCCAATATGGATGCCACTTTTGTTATGAGGAAAATCACTTTATGGCATGGGATAAACCATAACAAACCTAATGACTACATAAATCAACTCTAATGCAAAGTATGTTATATAAATGAAAGTGATAACAAGACAATATAAAGATCCTACCTCATCCAGACATTCTTTGAAGGCCATTGTTGAGAACGCAACTCAAAGAGACATACAATAGCAATGATATTGATGAAGATGTTGGAATTGTTGTTGGAACAGGGGCATACCCGGGGTTCAACGCTTACAACAACGCACCAACAAAACCCTAACTACCATCCCTTTCAACAACACCTGCAAAGTAGAAGAATTCTCACCCGAGGTAGAGGCAGGGGTGGTTGCAAGACACAGGTGTCTGTAATCTTAGCTGGGACACAAATCTGTGATTTCAACACTTAGAAAGCACTTAGAATAGGTCATTCATCAATATGCATTCCTTATTATACTTTGCAGAAGGTATAGAGCACCGCAGTATTCACTTAGATCTAAGATTCCATCACTTAGCAAGAGTAAAACAGATCAAATCTAGTAGATCAACACTAAGCATCTTCATATATGTCAGATCTAACATTCATTCACATCTCAGAAGAAAAAAGAAAGAATAGATATATCCAATCTAATCTAAGCACTTAGCAATATGAAACATCTAAGAATAAGCACAAAGCACAACACACATTATTTACGTACTTCACCCCCACCCTGCGGCTACATCCACTAACTCTTCCTCTATATTAGCTTCATTCAATCAGGTTATAAAACAGAGTTTATCAAAATATTACTCCGCATAGGATAGGAGATATGTGTGCACCTCGCCAGATCCTCCTTCCCTTAGTAGATCTAGCACAGATCCTCCTTACAATCTCTGCACTCAACACTTACAATACTTCCACTCAGCTCTGTAAGTCTATCACATAGATCAAATCTTAGAACTAAGCCACTACTAACTTTATTTTTTATCCTCTTCTTATATAGCCTAGACTTCTACTTATACATTTACAAAAGTGGGCCTAAGCATGGGTAAACCCACACCCTGACATCCCAATCCCATTACATTATTCCAAAAAACCCAAAAAGGACCCAAAGTGGGCTAAGATCCCATGATCTCTACTTCGTCTTGAACACTTCCTTTGATAGGGCATCGACATCCAAAAAATGGTCAAATATGACCAAGTATCTCCCACAACTTGGTCAAGGGCCAACAGAGCCCCAACACTCACCTGTGACTCGTCCCGAGTCACTCAGGTCTGATCAATTCTTCTTCGAATGCTTCGATCTTGGATCGAGTTGCTTTGACCTGCTGCATTGCAACTGTTTCTTGCTCAGTGAACTCTTGGATGAGTACGACATTCATCGGCCCTTCTAGGCGTTGTTGTGATGAATTCACAACCTGTTCCAGCTCTGTTCCTTGGTTCTCAATCTCTATAAATAACTGACATGCCTTATCCTGTAAAGGTTCAAGTTGTTGAGTTACTTCCATTACCTTTCTTTGGATCATATGGATCTGCTAATGTGCTATGTGCTTCTCGTGAGACCATTTCATTTTCTCTATGGGTGATAGGGCCTTCAACTACACCTGTAGCTTTTCAACTTCATTCTTTGCCTCCTGGAGCTGCGACTCCAATTTGTGCAGTTCAATATTCTCGGTTAGGTTCTCATGTATCTACACACTTCTGCTACTTAATTGTTTGCATTCCTTAGTGAGTTCTTTAATCCTTTCTACTGTGCTCCGGGCAGTCATTTCTCGCTGGTCGCGCCCTTCTTGGGGGGTACTTAGTATGGTCTGAATCTCTAATTCTACGACTCTATGTTGAATTTGCTGAATAACTTCAACAAGCTTTGTCACTTGGTGTTCTAAAGGTTCTTCTACTTTCTACTCTAAGTCGGTCACAAATAAAAATGCTATGTTGACTACTTCTTCGATCTCGATTTGCTTCGCGAGAAGCTGCTCATTTTCTTTTTGAATCTTCGCTCTGTCTTCTTCCAATTTTTCTTGGACAACATTCCGCTCTTGTTGCACAGCTCGACACTACTCGGTGATTTCCTCCTATGTTTGTTTTAAGGCTTGGGTGGCCTGCGTGGTTTCTTCATGTTCTTTCTGAAGGTGTGCTTTGAATATCACAACAATCTTACGTAGTTGAACTGGTTCATCTCCCTCTTCTGTTGTTCCTTCTGGAAGGGACTCAATGGAGACTGTGCGGCTAGAACAAAGTGCCTTATACACTCCTTGGAGCTCACTCTCAATTCTGTTGTACATTGCATCTTGCTTGGCTTCCTGATTTTCTGTTATTTCTTCTATAGATTCATTCATAGTGGTGAGGAGGAAACTGAAGTCATATGGGGTGAGTGTGGTCGTCATCTTGGTTTCAAGGGTTCTAGGTTTCTTCCAGGAGGAATATTTCAGAGGTGAAACATTCCTTTTCTTCGATGAGTCCTCTTCGACGAGTCCTCTTCATCTCCTAGCCTTTATTCTACTTCTTATAAGTCTTCATAATTAACTTCTTGCTTGGGTGTAATGGATGCGGTCCTTATAGATCTGTTTTCTATATCCTGTATTTCATCATCCTTCTTCATCTTCATTTTTTTCTTCATCTTACTAGGCCCAGGTGTATCCTGCGTAGCTTCTGGGCTATCGATGTCAGACAATTCTGTGGGGTCTATTGAAACAAGGAGGTCTTATTACCATTCCTTGGTGATTTCCTCCAGGTCTTCTTCTGTCATCTTATAATAAGATTGTAACTGCTCTTTGTTCTCATCAACGCGTGTTGTTATGTAAATGAAGTGGTAGTCCATGCTAAACTTCATTAAGGGCCTAAACATGAGGAGGGTATTCAGGTTTATCCAAGGCTTGGACTGGATGGCGCGCTTCAACTGATTGTAGTAGGCATGGAATATGACATTGGATTTCCATTGTTTGATCATATCATTCGAGTACCATAAGGTACTAAACTTCATGACTAAGGGATCAAAAGGGTCAAGGTTTGGGAAGGTTGCATCTTCCAGTAGCTCCCATGCAATGAAATTTATAAGTATCAAGAGCTAGCTAAAATGGAATTCATGCCCCTGATCCTGGGCTTATCTGCAGTCGATCTTTAGTTGATTCACTAGGAACTTTGCCTAGTTCATATGTAGTACCTCTGTTCACTTTACTGCGAGGTCAACTACAAAGTCAGATACTTGAGTGGGTCGATTCTTGTGAATGAGCTTCCCTGCGATCAATTAACATGCAATGTGCACTACACTGATCTGAATAGAGGTTACCTTGTATCCTTGAGCTCCTTTATGAACATCACCATAAGCTTCTTTGATCTTCTGAGAAAGAGTGCGATCCGTGGTCTTTCCAGGATAATAGTCATGGGGATTAGGGCCCTACATGCTAAGACCTGTGATCCTATTGATCAGCGCTGGATCAACTTTGATGTGGTGGTTCAACCATAGGTATCCTCTGTGGTATCTCTCCAGGAGTAGCTTAACACAAGCATTGACTTCTTAGTGACGTCTCAAATGTGGGATCTTCATGACGTTTAGCAGAGTGGACTACGCGAGGTTCATATTCCATTGACGAGGGATGATCTTTGAGTTCTTGCCCTTGGTTCTGGTTAGGTACTTGTGTGGGGGAAAGCATGTTGTAGACTTTACGATCTCCCAGGTTGAAGTCACTGAACTTCAATGCTGCAATATTTTCTTGATCTACGCAGATGACGCGTACCCCTTTCGGCAGGTACATGGTTACTAGAGTGTACTCGAAGTCTCTAGGCACGTTGTCTCTGTTGATCGTACCACTCAGAGGTGGTATGTAAGAAGGTATAATGGATGGAGCCGACCTCGCTTTGTATATATCATCTTTATGTTTGGTTCTGTGTAAAGCACCAGATCAGGATGTTCCTTCTTGAGCAGTCGACAGGGAAGCTTGCACTCCTCTCATCGAAGATGCCTGTAAACCTATAGACAAACCTCGTTCCGACATGACTCTTTCAGTTATAGCAAGTACCTCTCTTACAGATTATTCAGCTGTGCTAAATTCGTCGAACATACGTGCTCGGTCAAAAAAAAAAACATCGGGGTTCACAATGATCTCAGATACTGCACTCGGATGGCTAACCAGATCACAATGACCACTGTATTCAAGCACTAGTCTGCAGGCTTCAAATTATCAGTTGGTAAAAGTGTTCTTTAGGCATGGCATGAAGATTTAAATAATAATTTGGCAACGGTCTTCTTGCAATGGGCATGAAGCTTCCATTAACGTTGATCTATCTGTTATGGTGTGTTCCAAGAGTGTAGTGATGATCCTTTAATGTTTTTCTGTCCATTCGGGTTGGAATTCGAATGGGTATATTGGTCCAATGACTATATTTCTTCGTCATGGTGAAGTGCCATAGGTCGTTGTTATGATATCTCAACGAAGCTCCCATTCTGCAAGTTTTCTTTCTGTAATGTTCTATCTGGAATCTCTTGCAACTTTTCAATATTTTCTCTCTTCTTACTTAACTTTCCAGATTTCTTTCCAGTGAGCTTCATCTCAGTAGTTATTTTCCCGTTCTGGTTCCTATTTTCCTTGGATATATTTACTTCGAACTACTAAGGTTCTTTCTTAGGGTTCGAGTATAACATCTCTTCTCTATCTAAGATAGAAACTTCAGTCTTCTATGAGTCCTCTAGTGTTCTGATAACTTTGACATCTGGGTTCCTAGTGTGATATAGGTTTGATCTGTTCTCCTGTTCTTCAATCAACTATACAATCCTTCTGGTCATGAAGTATTTTAAATCTTATCTGTGTTGTTATAAAACATTTTCTTCTTCCTTCTTTTTGGCTTGATCCCTTTCAATCCAAGGATTTCCAGGTAACATAGTAAACGGGGCATTGTCCTCAATAAATTTGATAATCTCAAAATCTTGTTTTGTTGAAGTTCCATTAACATTCATAGATATTTGATTGAGCCTTCCGCATCGGTTCACTAGTTTGCCTCTGAATAAAACTATTCTACTCAGTGAAGGGGTCATAACAGGCCTCCCTATAGCTTCCCAAGTTCTTTCTGTCATAATATTCACCTGTGTTTCCTCATCCAGAACACAGTCAATGTCGAAGTCTCCTATTCTTACCTCGATGCATTATTTCTTGTTAAAGGCCTTTGATAATCTAACATGTCGGTGATCATTCAAGGTGTATTGTATCTATAGTAACATCTTGTCTGATTCTCTCTGGGGTTTTGTTATTTCTGGATCTGCCTTAGGGTTTTCTTCTTTCAGATTCATGCCTTCAATTTTAGAAGTCATTCTAGGGAATTCTAATACTTCATGGTCCAAAGCTTTGCAATAGAGACAACTAGGTCTTCCACCAAGGCATTCCTTAGAAATATTTATCGGTCTTCTACAACTGTAATAGAGGGTTAATCCTCTCTTTATTTTAAATGATCCCCAACCTCTTATGTACTGCGCACTAGGGTTATGGTAGCTAGCCTTCAAAAAATTATTTTGAGGATTCTTCTTCTGCTTGTTAGCCCAAACATTCTTTATATGCATAGGTATAAGATATCTGTCAAATCTATTCATATCAAACTTTATTTCATCTATTAGAGCCCTAGTTTTCAATATAGGATAGAATCTATCAAACATACCTAGATCCATACTCTAGAAATAAAAAAATTCACTTATTTAACTTTTGTAGAGCACAAAGCTTCCAGATCTAAAAACTTTTGACTATTTTTACCTCTATCAGAGCACAAAGCTTGCATATCTTACCTTTTTTCTATAGATCTGACCTTTTTTCCTTAGAAACTTCTACTTTTACCTTTCTTAGAGTATAAAGCATTCACATCTTACTTCTTTTCTTCAGATCTGGCCTTCTCTTTTTAGCACAAAGCTTCACGAGTCTAATGAAAATATGCACACTAGGGAAACAAATCTATGCACAAAGCTTTCACGGTTTCTAGATAGAATATTTGCAAAAAGCTTTTCTTTCTCAGTTCCCAACAATCACAGATCCTGTCCCGACAACATAACCATTTGTTGGCATAGGGACAGACCTAGGGTTCAACACTTACAACAACGCACCAACAAAACCCTAACTACCGTTGCTTTTAGAAACACCTACGAAGCAGATGATGTCTCACCCAAGGTAGAGGGAGGGGTGGTTGCAAGACCTAGGTGTCTACAATCTTAGATGGGACATAGATATGTTATTTCAACACTTATCAAGAACTTATCATAGTTCATTCATCAATATACATTCCTTATTATACTTCGCAGAAGGTATAGAGTGATGCAGACCCCCTATCCCTCTTAAGGGATGTGCGACCTCCTGGTCAGGATCTTCTGGTTCTGGAGCCAAAATGGCTCTTCTGGTTCCAAACTAGAACCCTTCGAAAGAACACACAGGTCCCCCACAAATGCTCAGTTGACTTTTTCAAGCGCTAAGCATGAGCTCCCACAGTACACGACCAAGAGACCTGACCACACCCTTATCCTTCCTGCCTTTCGTGAATCATGATTCGGGAATTGGGAGACAAGAACCTCTGTCCTTCCAACTTGTGATACCCAAGATCATGATGTGGGACAATGGTCCAGATCTTTTTGTGATCGAGGGTTCAATTCGAATCGCGATGTTGTGACTCGGGGTTTTGAATCGCAAAGAACTTCGCCTCCCAACTCATGATACAAAAGTTCGCGGAATGGACCGACCTCATTATTTTGCGATCTCACGACTCAGGGTTTTGAAGCAAAAAGAACTCCACCTCCCAGCTTGCGATACCCAAGTTCGCAAAATGGACCAACCTCGCTATTTCGCGATCTCATGACTTGGGGTTTTGAAGCACAAAGACCTCCGCCTCCCAGATCACGATACCCGAGTTCGCGAAATGGACCGATGATCTAGATCTATCTGAGATCGATGGTCACTATTCCCCCTGATCTTTGGACGTTAAGAAGCCCTTGCCGCTAACCTCCTTGCAACTTCACCATCCAATGACTTGCGGGGTTTCAGCGTTTCTCCTCGAGGACTCTCCACCATCCATTCAGATCTTTGAGATTTCCCCTCTTGGGTCTACGCAAGGTTAAATCCTGCACTCCTAGCTTAAATCAAATGGTCTGCGGGATTCTCCACCATGATCTAATGCTCGACGGTGTTCTTCCTCCTGAGATTTTACTCACTTCAGACTTAGAAGATTTTCTAAGTCTTCGAAGAATCGGTCTTCGCTTCTTCCAGGGAATGAGCTCCTGGATCTCAATAACACTTTTCGAAGTGTTGTTCCTCTTGATCTTTGTCTGGTTCAGACTTCAATTTCCCGTGCACTCCTTGTATCTGAGGGATTTCGATAAATTAGATCCATAGTATTTCACACTGAGAAATTCCTCCTAATTTCCTTACATTCCTCTCTGGCTTGATGCACACCTTGTAGAGCTTCCAATGAAGAGAAACAATTGAAACTGAAAAAACTCACAATTCCATCCACTTGTTCATGAAAACAAAAATGACAGGAAAACACACACAGTCCACACACCATACATTTGGATCAATTTTCCTTCTGTTATATTCACAAGTGCCCAATGTCTACTTAATACATTCAAAATTACAGTAACTCAAGAAACTGAGATCTCCTGCTAACTCGCAGTTCTCTCTTACAACTAATTTCTCTCTGTATTGCAGCTCTCTCCAACTGGGTGTAAAAACTTCTACTTAACTCAAAAATATTCTTGGGGTTTCCCCTGGCTACTTTCCTACTCTAAAATTCATCCTACGCTATCTTAGTGCAGTCTCATTCCAGAGCCGTAGTGGAAACTCCTGCTCTATTTACAATTTCAAAACTTGCCTCAAAGGGTAAAATTTGGCACTGGTTCAAGCGTGCCTCCAAAGGTAAATTCTGACACTGAGTGAAGGCGTATTTTGAAATCGTTTGCAACTATCAACGATGAATTTCTGGAAGAACTCTCATGTGTTGAGTGGTCTTGCCTCTGCGCACTTGCCAATGATGCTCCTACATCACAGAGAATTGCAGTATTCACTTAGATCTAATATTCTAGCACTTAATAAGAGTAAAATAGGTCAAATCCATTAGATCATCACTAAGAATATTCATATATATCAGATCTAACATTCATTCACATCTTAGAAGCACAAATCAAGAATAGATCTATCCAATCTAATTTAAGCACTTAGCAATATGAAACATCTAAGAATAAGCACAAAGCACAACACACAATATTTATGTGGTTCACCCCCACCCTGGGGCTACGTCCACCAACTCTTCTTATGTATTAGCTTCAGTCAATCATGTTACAACACAGAGCTTATCAAAATCCTATTTCGCATAGGACAGGATATCTGCGTCCACCTCGCCAGATCCTCCTTCCCTGGGTAGATCTAGCATAGAGCCTCCTTACAATCTTTGCGCTCATGACTTACAATACTTGCACTCAAATCTTCAAGTCTATCACATAGATCAACTCTTATCACTAAGCCACTACTAACTTTTCTTTTTAGCCTCTTCTTATATAGCCTAGAATTTTACTTATACATTTACAAAAGTGGGCCTAAGCATGGTTAAACCCATGGGTCGACATCCCAATCCCATTACATTATCCCAAAAAACCCAAAAAGTACCCAAAGTGGGCCAAGATCCCGTGATCTCTTCTTCGTCTTGCGTGCTTGCTTCGATAGGGCATCGAAGTCCCAAAAACAGTCAAATATGACCAAGTATATCCCACAACTTGGTCAAGGGCCAACAATTGTAATGGAATGCACTGACGATTGGTGGGATTTTGATACTGAAATCATTTGACCTTTTGATGATCTTGTTATGTCTATCACAAAGGTGAGAGTCTCAAGTTGGGTTTATTGGCTCTATTATTCGGGATGCTTGTAACTTGTCCTCAACAACCAACATACACAAGTATATGGTGATAATATATAATTTTATCACATACAATAGCATAATCCATTAACATTCATAGCAAATACACCCATGGAATAACAATTCAAATAGTTTCAAGATATCAATTCAAAGAGAAAATAGTATTTCTATTAAAAAATGATCAACATAAGTATATGAGTGACAAACTTCTGTGCCGGCATGTATCAGAACTGAGAAACTAAGTCCCTTTCAACTAGGCCTCCACCACTTCAATCCTCCACTAAAGGCAATATTATATAAGAGAGAAAATGAGGTTCTCCATTAAATAGCGAAGATCTTGGGGGTTGAACAATGTGTTTAGACTTTAAAGGACAAAGGAATGCAGACTCAATATGAAGTGAAAATTTCTCTCGAGTATATTTTCTCTCAAAATTTGAATTCTCTCCACTTCCACGGTTTGGATATGGCCCAATTTATAGTCTTCAAATGGAAATGAAGGACCAAGTTAGAATGTTTCCAATATATGGAAGGTCAAGGATCATGGATCTCGTGATGTGACATGGAAACCCGACACAATTTTTAATTTTGAGCACGAAACTATATGTACACGGTTTGTAGTGGGGAAACCTACATATACACATGTTGTCTAACTTGTAGGGTGTGTATATGTGGAAAAATATGATTTTTGACTCTGGGAAGTGCAAAAGGGGACTTCAAGTCCACACAGGGAAATGGAAAAGGCCTTCTCAACAAGTTGCATGAGGTGAGGCAAAAATTTCTATAACAACAAATGCAGAACCAATTACAAATTGCATCATGGAGACAACTATGTGGTTCTTATTTGAGAACATAGTTACAGGGTTCGGGTGTCCTAAAGTGCTTATGATCAATCAGGGGAATCACTTTTTGAACTAGAAAATTGCATCATTGATAGAAGAGTTCCATATTAAACATCAAAAGAGAACTTCATACCACTTGTAAACTAATGGAACTGTGGACGCCTTCAATGAGATATCGAGAATGCCTTGACAAATCTATGTAATGTAGGACAAGATGATTGGGAATTAATGATTATTGTAGTTCTATGGGCCTATAGTGTTGGACATGGTGGTATGGTGTTGGAATGGATGTCAAAGAAGGAAAATATGATAAATGTTCGAAATGGTATTATGGTGTTGTCATTGATGGAAACATGAGTCAAACATATACAATAATCAAAGAAAAATAAAATATCACCTTGGGGAAAAGGAATATCACCTTGGGGTAGAAGCAAGTCATGGTCACTATTGATCGTGATAGGCTCAATAGTGATCCTATGTTCCTAAGATCACGAGAGATGGCGAGGATATTCTACAAAGAATACACACACAAAATCCGACCATGCAATGTTAAGGTATTTGGAAAGGATAAAGGAAAGACCAGAAGGGAAAGAAGACTGCATAAGTGATATCGGGATTGAAATCCCCACAGTAAAATTCAAAATAATCAAGGAAAAATCATTTCCATTGTTGCAGTTATCAGGACAATCATGGATTGTTATATCATATAGAAGCTAGATCCTACATAGAAGAATCCCTTGTGAATGATCATGGAATCCTAATCGTCTATTCAAATTTCAGGAGTAATCGCAACCATCAAATCATTTAGAGCCATTGATTGAAAGTTACTAAAAGAAAATATTTATATCTTGTGGAGAACTTCAGGTTAGTTCTTAGTTGTTGGATCAAGCAGGAGATAGAAATATCCAAGACTTTGGAGCTTTTCCACTTCGGTGATTATGATAACTAAGTTAAAAAGTTTCAAAAACATGAAGTAATGCTAACCATTGGATCAAGAAGGATATTCGAGTGAGATATCAAAAATTGGATCAAGCAATCAACTCTTATGTTGACTAGTCTAGTGAAAAGGACTCTGAATCATGTAGGAATACCTGAAGGTTGAAGCCCCATAGTCTTGAACTCCTGTCAACCGTCAGATCAAAGGAAGAGATGGGAAATCCTGCCGACCTTTGATCAACATAAAGTGGAAGGATACAGTAAGATTTGAAATCATGAAGTCCCAAAGTAATGTTGACCATTGATCTATTTCATTCTCGACTATTGGATGAAGTAGTGGAAGGATATGATAAGCATGGGTAAAGGCACGAAGGCTCGGAGTAAACAAAGGTTGTCAGATCAATACAAGGAAAGATAAAGTGGTGGAAAAACCAATTCGGAACTTCGATGATGATAGAAGGTTGATAAAAAAGTTCCAAAAATTATGAAGCGATGAAGTGACGAAGCCTTGAAATGTAAATGCATAATCACAAAATCCCGCCAGTCATACGATCTAATAGGAATATCATGATCATTATATCTAATCAACGATCTAGAAAGTGACATGTGGAACATTTTGGAAGGTGACACATGTCAAGGATCATTTGTCATATAAAGTATACGAAATTCACTAATAAAGGTGACACATGGTAGCCACTCATCCGGTGCCACATCAACAGATACACCTCAGCATGCCATGTCACTATGTCATTAGAGCCTTCGGGGATATCCAACTTCTCCTACTAGAAAAAATTACCTGAAGCGTCGAAGGCCAAAGCCACAAATTAACATTGGTCATTGATATAAGATCCTATGGAATATTTTGTTATCGTCTGATTAAGTACAGTGGAAGGATAGCATAAGAATAGGTGTTAACCGATGCTAAGTGATCGTCATCACTTTATGACCGCTTCAGTCGGTAAACTCATGGGAGTTTAAATAAATTAAGAGTTGTAATATTCCAAAGTCCTGGAGTACCGAAGCTCCAAAATAAGATATGGACCATTGAAGTTTATGGACACACGTCAGCTCGATATTAAAGTACACAATGGGAAGGCCATTAACAAACCACCTTGCCAAATTTGTGCAAACTATCCACTCAACCATAGATTAAGTCATAACCGTCAATTTTTTTTGGCCTCTAAATAAGCCAAATTCATCCATTTAAACAGAATATTAAATATCAACGGTCTCATTTACTAGAGAATAGAGTATACACACTTCAGTGAAATTTACTCGGGGAGAGTTGGAAGACTGCAAAGGCTGGAAATCCCAAAGCCCAAAGTATCGAAGAACATGGTTCTTGCACTGGTCACGTGATAAAATAATATCGTGGTTTTGAGGCAATGGTCACAAAGGGAAATGGTTTGAAGGAAGCGCCTATCTGTAGATATTCAGCTCCAAAAGAAGAAAATAGTTAGTGAAGGGTTAAAATGCTGAAACAATTTGCAAGGGATTTGAAGTCTTTAACAAACTTTTAATAATAATATTATTAAAATTTATTATTGTTAATTTAATTGAAGATGTAAAATGGTTCAAAGAAAGGGACACAATACTTCAAAGAACACTCCATTTTTTAGAGTGTATAAGATAGAAATAACGGTTAAAGGAAGGTGTCTATACAATCCATATTACAAGATCAAAATCAGAAGTAGATTCCATGAAAGAAAACTTAAGATACATATGCAGTGAGGGGGGAAGGGAGGTGTAACGAAGGATTCATATCCTTTACTAAAGTGTGAAAATAAAGGAGTTGGTGCTTCCTAGGGTTGGTTCCCTTAAACAATGGAGTTGGTGCTTCGTAGGGTTGGTTCCCTAAAACAAGAGAGTTGGTGCTTCTGAGGGTTGGTTCCCTAAAAAAAGGGAGTTGGTGCTCCCTATGGTTGGTTCCCTGTAAAGCGTGATTTGTGTCTCCAAGAGTTGGTTGTCTAAATAATATTGGTGTCCTTCACAATCACAAATTATTCCTTATAAACTTTGTAATTCTTGTTAATTATATTTATATACTTGATTTTAAATACAGGTTCATTATTGATGTATTGTGTTGATTAATAAAATAACAAAGTAATTACTAATTGTTTAAAAAGGTAATATTGATTCACCCCCCCTCTTAGTATTTTCAAGAGTTGGTATCAGAGTGAGTTCCTTCATCACAATCTAATAACTGGACGAGACATCTTGAAAGAAATGTATCAAGAAAAGGGAATGCATTCCAACAAAGCACCATTGTTTAAAGGAGATGATTATGCTCTATGGAAAATAACAATGAAAAACTACCTTATGGGTCTTGGTTTTAATGTTTGGAAATCTGTAGAAAATGGGTACACTGCACCAACTAATCCACCCATATATACTACATGAAATAATATTTGCAATGACAACTCAAGAGAAGTCAATGCCATTCTGGGAGGATTAACAAATCATATATTTGTGAAGATAATCCATTCTAAATAATCTAAGGATATCTGGGACAAAATGGAGGTTATATATGAAGGAGACAACAAGGTCAAGGAATCCAAACTACAAACCTATAGAGCTTAGTTTGAAAATTTGAAGATGAAAGAAGAAGAGAACATTGTTGAATATCTTCAAAGAGTAGATGAGGTATTTAACTCAATCAAAGCATCTGGAGAAGAACTTGAAGAAAAATTCATTGTACAAAATATATTAAGATCATTACCAATGATATATGATGCCAATATTTTGACAATTGAAGATAGACCAAACCTTGAAAAACTCACAGTAGATGAGCTCCATGGAATTCTTACAACATATGAGATGAGGACAAGATAGGAAAAACCATGAAAAGGAGAAACATCCTTTAAAGCATCAAAAGAAAAGAAGAATCGGGAGAATATGTCTAATGAAGATCAATCAGACATATCAGATTTAGAAGAGGCCAACTTTATAAAGAAACTCTAGAAAGCATCTGGAAAATATAAAGGAAAGTTACCCTTCAAATGTTTCAAGTATGGAAGAATCATAGACGTTGCTAACAAATGTCCCTATCACAATAAAGACGATAGTGATGATGAAGAATCCCACAAATAGAAATACTATAAAAGGGATAAAGGCCAATACAAGAAGAAATTTTATAAGGAAAATAAAAACCTCTACTCCAAAGAAGACACCAGTTCTTTAGACGTGAGTGAATATTATTTAGAGATTCTATTTATGGGAATGAACACTCATAATAATGATGTAGATAATGAAAACTCTAAATTTGAAGGAGAAGTAGATCTAGAAGTAGAACTGATTAATGCTCTGGAGGAACTAAGAAATTATAAAAAGGAGAAGAAGATACTAAGGGCACAAATTCAAGAGCTTGAAGTATCACATCAATCAAGAGAAATAAATGCACCAAGAACCATCAAATAATCAGAACAAATCATCACAACTTTGAAGTACCAACTCCTAGAATCTAAAAGAATTAAAGAAGTCATTTTAAAACAACTCAATGATATAGAACAATTAAGTGAGAATCTAGAAGCTAAAATTGATCTTAGGTTTCCCTTACAGTTCTCGGAAGATGCTATAGATATTGTTGTTTAATTAATAAACATAGGACCTTCAAGTTCTTTGGATGGTGGCATCTCAGAGGAGGCATGGATAGGTAAAAAGGTAAACTATTCATTTCTCAATAATTTCGATTGTAAATCATTTTTCCATAAATAAAATAGAACAAATCTTGAATAAAAATCCAAGAAGTGTACCTTTATAGGATTTGTTGTTAATTCTTTTTTTTATTGCATGGGATTATGAAAATCACAAAATCATTAGGACTAGAGATGTCATATTCAATGAGAAGGTCATGTACATAGATCAATTACGAGGAAGGAAATATGAAGAAGAAAAACCATAATACACAATGCTTTATGAGATCACAAAAAACATAAACTTGAAAGGTACCACAAAATAAAAATGTACAACAACGAGAGCAACATGTACCTCATGAAACTCCTAGGAAGAAGCAAAACCATAATACACAATGTTTGATGAGATCACAGAAAAAAGAAACTCCAAAGGTAACATAAAATAAAAATGTACAACAATAAGAGAAACATGTACCTCAAAACCCTGCAAGTGTTATTAGAAGATCTACCAGGTTCAGTAGACCCCCTAACCAATACTCTCCTTCATTGTATCATTTATAAAGAGGAAATGTACATAGACTGATTTTCGTGAACAAGAAATTTATGAAGAGAAAATGCACGTACACACCAAAAAGAAGTCAAAGAAAGGTATGAAAGAGGAAACATACTCACTGGAAAATAACCATACTTGGGACATGGTTCTGTTGCCTGCAGGAAAAAGATAATTGCAAAATAAATGGGTTTATAGGTTGAAGGAAGAATATTGAGGAAAAAAGTCATACAAGTCCAGACTTGTTGTAAAGGGGTTTGGAAAGAAGAAAGGTATATATTTTGATGAAATATATTCTCTTGTTGTTAAAATGACTTCGATTAAGACAATTTTAAGTCGTGTGGAAATAGAAGATTTTCATCTTGAATAGTTCGATGTAAAAACATTTTTTTGCAATAGGTATTTGGATGAAGAGATTTATATGCTACAACCATAGGGGTATGAGGTCAAAAGGAAGGAGAATATGGTATGAAGGTTGAAGAATATATTGATTTGAAGTTTGACAAGTTTATGACATAACAAGGTTATAGTAAATTTCATTATGATCACTATGTTTATTTTAAGAGGCTAGAAAATGGAATCTTCATTATGTTCCTATTGTATGTATATGGCATGCCTGTTGTAGGATCTAACATGTAGGATATAAATGTGCTCAATAATAAATTACTAGAATTCTTTTGCGAATGAAGGATTTGGGTGTTGCTAAGAAAATCCTTGGTATGAGAATAACAAGTGACAGGAAAAATGGAAAATTGACATTTTCTCAGGGTGAGTACATAGAGAAGGTGTTGGATAGGTCTAGAATGCAAAATGAAAAACCAGTTAGTACACCTTTGGCCATCCATTTCAAATCAAACAAGGAAAAGTGTGTCAAGACACATGAACATATAAAGTACATGTCTAGGGTCCCTTATTCATGAGTATTTGGTAGCTTGATTTATGTGATGGTGTGCACAAGAATAGATATTCCACATGCAATGGGAGTTGTAAGAAGGTATATGAACAATCCAGGTAAAGAACATTGGGAGGTAGTAAAGTGGATTTTCAGGTATTCGAGAGGTACAAGTACTTATGCATTATGTTTTAGAGGTTCAAACATTGTTCTACAAGGATATGTTGATTCATATATGGTAGGTGATAAAGATAACAGGAGGAGAACTACAGGGTATGTTTTTTCTGTAGGTGGAACAATAGTAAGTTGGATTTAGAAACTACAAAAGGTTGTTGCACTTTCAACAATGGAAGGAAAGTATGTTGATGTTACAAAGGCTAGTAAAGAGATGATTTGGTTGCATAGGTTTATGGATGAATTGGGAAAGAAGTATGATAATAACATGTTGTACTGTGATAGCCAAAGTGACATTCATCTTGAAAATAACTCAGGTTTCCATTCTAATACTAATCATATACAACTCATGTACCATTTTGTACCGTTTGTTTTGGAATATGGACAATTGAAGATGGAAAATATATATACTAGCCAGAATCCTGCAGACATGCTAACAAAGGTAGTAACAAGGGAGAAATTGAGTTCCTACTTAGTTCAAGTTGGTCTTCAATATTGAAGGTAAAGATGAGAAATTTGATTCATATGCAGGTCAAAGAAATTTTATATCAAATATTTTAATTTTGTAGTCAATCTGAATTGTTCATTATAAAGTCGTAGATATTATGCTAGAAGTTTTGTTAGGTTTTTTTTTCCTAGAAGGAAATGATATTTTATGTATGAGGGAATTGTATTGCAGAGGTAGAAGAATGTGAATATTTTATTCTAAGAGAGGGTATTTTTAGAGAAAGAAGAGGAAGTTACAACATATGTGTTGTAGGTTGTATCCCTTCATTTGCTGGATAATAGAAAGGAAGGATCTAACAATTTCTTCGGTGGGTATATCCCACATTGGGTGGAACAAGTATATTTATGTCTATATTATATTGTCTATATTCTGTGTTTTATTTATGCATTTTCTTTATTTTATTGCTCTATGATCCTCTTTTTCTAACATTCCCCGAGTGCGCCCAAGAAGAGGTCAACATGACCCTTAGTATTCAAGTACCAAGGTATAGTTCCCTTGTCTTGTTATCCTGGTCCACTACCAAGCCTTCCCATGCAGGTTGAATGATTTCTTTCTTCATTGGTCAAATTATCCATCATCTTCATCTTTCCTACTCGGATTTGTGTTTTATTGGTTAGAAAAAAAAACATCCATCATGCGACCACTACTATCCTCGCGGTGTCCATTATGGAAATCCTTCACACTCCAATTGTCTAAGTATTGCCATCTCATAACTTAATATTTCCCCACTACTTCAATTAGCCTTCCATGCTCTTATGTGTAATCTTCTCTATTCCTTGAGGTACTCAAGTGCTTAAGACGACCATCATTCCCAAGTCATAATAAACACACAACATGCCTAGAATGATGTTTTCATGTTGTAACAAAGACTATTGATGCAATTCCTTTGAATTGAGGAAAAATAACCTACCTTCACCTACAACTTCCAAGCCACCTTCTACAGCTCAACATCCAAAATGAAGGTGTCCAACACCTATGCACCCCTAAAGTGCCTCAACAATTTGTCCAAAGCATCCTAGTCAAATGATACATCCAAATATATTTTATACCTCTTTCCAAAGAGAGGCATGTCCACACCAATAATTTATTTAACATATCTTAATAATGATCCCATTGTTCTCAATTTCATCTAAGGATCATCCAACATCATCCCAAGCATATATATTCCTCAACCTTAGTCCCATACCAAGGTGGAATATCAATTTCCAACTCGGTTGGTCTACATTCCTATCTTCCCCATACAAGTTGAATGCCAACATTTTCTTGGTCAAATTATTCATTGTCTCCATCCATCACCCAGAACAACAATTCCTTACCTCCATAAGAAAGTTTTCAATGATTTGGCTCTATCATTGCAATTTATCAAGGAAAAAGTTCACTTATTTTGTGTCGCTATCAAGATACCTCGACAACTCAACCAATAGTCTATATCACCCAAGAAAAATTACCCCAACCGGGACACCAAAAATGTCCATCTCATCATTAGTATGCAGGAGAGGAGGGCCTCTTGCCATCACAAGTATTACACAAACTACTCCTCTGTGTTCATCCTTTCCATTCATTGAATTTGGCACCTCCAAGTGCCCCTTGAGGTCCATTTCCTTCTTCATGGAAACATGCATCACAAATATTCAATTAATGAAAGGAGAGATGTAGGTACTATCAAGGCCACCTCCACTCTCCAAAACATGTTTTTTCCCCATATCCACCAAAGGGTTGATAGAATGACCCTTCTATTCTACGTTTTCATTCATAAGTCCACCCAAACCTGTCGGATTTTCAATAAAAGTTGGTTGCACTTTTCCTTTCTCCAAGTCTCCCTTGAATTACCCTTCAAATAACAAACCATGACAACATTAAAAAAATAATAAAAGAATGAACATGCATACCTCTTGAATGAATCCACACTTGGACGCTTCAATCGTTCAACTGTACCATTGGTTGAAACCAAGAAACAAAGTTTGTTTCTCTCTTTGTCTTGCGTTCTTTGTCCATGACCTTCCATCATGAAATTATTCAAGTCACCAAAGTTGTTCCACACAAACCTTTCTCTATTGTCTTATGCACAAAATATAAAATCTACCCACTTCAAGCCAATTTGTGTCATATCTCTTCCACATTTTACATGTTCATGTTTATTTTCCCAAATGAATTTACAAAGATCTTTGTATGAGCTCCCCACTTTTCTATAAATGTCCCTATTCTATCATGAATTCAAGTCTATCATGGAAGTGGAAAACAAGAGGAGCTCCCAATATTTGTTGAAAACATTTCTAACAAAATTCTTTCATGGAAGTGAGAGTGGTGTAGAGCACAAAACTTCACCAAAGATAGCTCAAAATATATGACCAATTGTCATAAACCTCTAATACCACTTGTGACAAAAGTGACAATGGTGAAGAGAATTAGGGTTCCACTAAATTTATTTTGATACCACCTAACAAAGAATTGACAGTGGTGAAGATCACACCAAAACTTCCCTCAATCATATTTGATACCACCTCTCATTGACCTATAGTATGCTAAACATTTTTTGCAATTTTTTGGTGCACCCAAGTCACTCCAACACATGCAACTGTGCAGCAATGCCTTTCCTTGGTCATAGAAGTATGACCACATCACTCCTACTACATGCATATTGTTACTCTTCACTCAAGGTATGCTTATAACCTTTCCTTGAGCTACAACAAGTTAGATAAAATCATTCCTCCTCATATAAGTTATCTAACAAGTATATTAGGAACGCGTCCATACATGGCCTCAAATGTTCTGCAATAATACTACACTTATCCAAATCAAAATTATGCAAGAAAAACATGAGAATTCAGCACATAGAACTTCCACACAAGTTACACACAACATATGAGGTTGGATAGCACCAAGGTAGTTCCTAACTCCCTTTTATTCCATATAGAAAAATGCTACATATGATACAATAAAATTCCAAGCAATGGGGAGGATGTGGCATTGCCCACTTCCCAATTAAAAAGATATAAAATAACTGAGGTAGATCATCCTCATACCCAAAACTGCCACACAAAATTGTACAAACAAACCAAAGAAATTCCATAGGTCTTCCTCCAAAGACTTGTTCCATTCTATGCCTCAACAATATAACCTTAGTTTCATCATCGTTCTAATTCTTGGAACAACAACAAAACTTCTCACTTTCCCCTTGGTGATTGCTTGCCTTATTAATTCTTCCTGGATTCCTTAGATCGACTAGGTCTCTCCATACTTATATGTTCCTTTCCCAACATTTGGAAAGTTGTGTCGCATGGAGTGGACCCAAGATAACGTATTTGTTCCATGCATTGGTCCACATGAGTCACCCCAAGTGTTCCTCGTCGTATGGGAATCCTAGTCATCCATTCCTAGGTCACCCCAGTTAAGAATAACCTCATATGTACCCAATTCATCCAACATCCACGTCTAAGTGTGTCCAATTACCACATGTATGGAATATTTTCATCTGCAATTCATGCCCAAGGAATATTTTCCCAAGGGAATACACTTTACAATTGGATCCCTCGTCATGATATCTGGAAAAATATGTTGGAATGCATCTTATCTTCTCGCCACAACCCCTCAAGTGTGGAGCACTCACTCAACCAATCCATATAAGTCTTGACTCTCTAAGTATTCAAGTCTTTGGCCAATTATTCCCCATCCACAATGTTCCATATCCATTTGTAGGAGTGCCCAAGCCTCTAGAGCATATCTGTAGAGTGCCCTTCCTATATACAGGGGTGCTTAAGCTATTGTGTTTAAAATTCCTTGCCAATGAAACCTCAAAGTGCACCATGCAATTTTTTTTTATGTTGTACCTGTTATTGTGATAACATGTCCTTTTAGGAAGAATTTTGGATACTATCAGTTGTAAGGGGTAGGGCCCCAAACACCTTTTTTTCCCACCATTAGTAATTTTTGGTATCAAATGGTAGTATAAAGTCCCACTCTCTTCTACAATAGAATTTATACATAGTAGGCTTGTATGATGAGAGGGAATCATGATGAGGGGAAGGAATAAGTTCAAAATGAGAGGAGGGTGTGAAAATAAACACAATAGTCCCATACGCCATGTAAGAGGTGGGATTGATTTGCATGAGGGAAATTGGTGAAATAGAAGTGGAATGTTCCCTCAAGATCGACGTGATAATGATGGGGTCTTGGTGTTGAAGGGAGAGTAAGTGAATCCTGGGAAGCCATGGAAAACAAAGGTGAACTAGGTAGCAATTGACATGAAACATAATGAACCACAAAAGTGGGGTGTGTGGAAGGAGTTTAGGGAAGTAAAATAGAATGTCAAGCAAATGGTAAATTTCATATGCTGACAGGGATGGGGAGAGCCATAAATGAACAATGTAGAGATTTAGTAGATAAGGGGAGGAGCATAAATGAATCTAACACCAACAAAGTATTGAGGAGAGCCTCTCAACATAGTATTGACTCTATAGGTTGTATATCTCTAAGGATTTTACTAATTGGATGGATAACAATGATAACATTAGTGGGACAAAAATTGTTTGATTTTTAGGATCGATGAAGAGATTGGGGGTTGGAAGGAAGTGGTGTTCACAATGTTAGTGAGGGATAAAGGATTGTTGGGGAAATTTTTTAAGCACTAATAAAGGTGGAAAAGTATTAAAGTGAACTTTGTAATATTGATCACAAAGCCTTTACTCAAACATTGGGTTGAGAATGATTCTACGAATGGAATCATAAAATGTTTCCAAGAGAGAAATGATCTTATATTTCTTAGAAAATGTGATTCCAACACAAGGGATAACAAGGGGATTATTGATATGGCCTTGTGGGTCAAGTAGAGTTGAGGGGTTGAGGCTCATGATGGAAAGGAGAAAGGGAGATGTAGTAGAGGAAGCATAAAGAGAAGGTGAAAATGTGAGAGTTCCTAAATATATTAAAAATGTTTCTAAAGACCAAGCATGTCAATAATATAATTATCAAGAAGAAAGTGACTACTAAACGTATTCTTGTTGTTGAAAAATATTGTTAACGTGTAGACTGTATGTTTTAACCTTGTACAATATTTACTGCAAACATATTTTCAGAAAAGATACAATGGAAAATAAAAAAATTACAGAGATATTTTTCCCTCGTAAACCCAAACCGAGAAAACCAACATATTCTATATTCCTTCATAGTGATACATTGTTTAAAATAAAATATAAATATTGTTGTGGGGTTATTCTACCGTACGGACTAACAAGCTAGGGCTTAAACTTGCATGCAGATCATGACCCTTCAGAAATAACCTTTTACCTTCTACCCCAACCTAAAACCCTTTTTCACAAGCAAACAAGGGAAGAACCAACTAACCTTTTTTTTATCGACGGTTGGTGTAGATCCTCCGCTGAGCTTTATCTCCTTGCTTCTACTGCTCCTTCCAAAAAGCGATCCTACAATCAAGACAAAACTATGCATGCATGCTATTGTTCTACTAGAGGGTTAGAGATTAAACACAAATCACATAAAACATATAAGACTCATGTATTTGGGATGGGAAAAGTATCTTTTTATTAATCTCAATATGAACCAACTTACAATGATTATAGAGACCGACCACCGTTCCTCGATCCTGATCCTGGGCTCCTCCTCTTCTTTGTCCTCCAACTGCTTTGCTTGAATTCTCCTAAAGCTCGAGGAAAGGCTAAAGGGTTGGGAAAAAACGGATTCGGCAATTGGGCAGAGTTTCTTTGCTATGATTTTCCTCCTTTTGAATAGTACCCCTACCCCTTCTTTTATAGGCTAGAAGGATCTAGGGTTTTAGACGAACTCTCGGCCATGCATGGGTGGGAGTTCCAGTTAACTGACCCAAAGTTTTTCGTCCCGGCGGAAACTTTCCTGATTTTTTTCTTTGTTAGGTAAACGCTGGTTGTAGTGGGCCAGCCCGTGTTCCAACGCGTGAAGTATAAGGCCTGCCAGCGTTCCAACGCACCCAGTAGTGGGTTAGTGCGCGGGTTGCTTGCTTTAAGAGGTTTTTGAAGAGTTTGTTCAACATGGATTTTGGCAATGAAGGGCAATGTGTTGGCCTGATGCCAGGTAAGCATAGATAGTGCAATTTAGGGTTATAACAAATGCCCCCTAACGTGTGAGGTCAAAAGAGCATCTCATGGCCGAAATACATTACCAATTCTTTACCAATGTGTACTGATGTGCTGAATGAGTGAGCCCAGGAATCAGGAATCAGGAGGTGCCGTCTGCAAAAAATATCAAATGTCTCACCGAGGCGGGCATACCCAAGCTCGGGATAAATCAGAACCATGGATACTAATCAAATACACTGTAGATCCATGTCAAATAACTATAAAGAGTAGCCGCGAACAATACACAACGGAGCTACATCTCGAAATCGGAAAGATATACATAGAAAGTATCCATCTCTCACAAGCGGATTCGGCCTGATGGCTGTACTTCAGAGCTCGAGAAACAACTTCAAAATCTTCTAAACTCGGGTAGGAGTGTAATATGACTGCACTACCCAGAGGTCTTCGACGGCTCGTCGGTTGTGGACTTGATAATCTTGATGATCGGACTGAAGGCTTCAGTGATTTCGAACAAAGACTTGATT
>ML781913.1:13843-32602 GCA_009831015.1 Picea engelmannii | reverse complement strand
TCCTTGCTTCTGCTGCTCCTTCCAAAAAGCGATCCTGCAATCAAGACAAAACTATGCATGCATGCTATTGTTCTACTAGAGGGTTAGAGATTAAACACAAATCACATAAAACATATAAGACTCATGTATTTGGGACGGGAAAAATATCTTTTTATTAATCTTAATATGAACCAACTTACAATGATTATAGAGACCGACCACCGTTCCTCGATCCTGATACTGGGCTCCTCCTCTTCTTTGTCCTCCAACTGCTTTGCTTGAATTCTTCTAAAGCTTGAGGAAAGGCTAAAGGGTTGGGACAAAACGGATTCGGCAATTGGGCAGAGTTTCTTTCCTATGATTTTCCTCCTTTTGAATAGTACCCCTACCCCTTCTTTTATATGGTAGAAGGAGCTAGGGTTTTAGACAAACTCTCGGCCATGCATGGGTGGGAGTTCCAGTTAACTGACCCAAAGCTTTTCGTCCCGGCAGAAACTTTCCTGATTTTTTGCTTTGTTAGGTAAATGCTGGCTGTAGTGGGCCAGCCCGCATTCCAACACGTGCAGTATAAGGCCTGCCAGCGTTCCAACGCGCCCAGCAGTGGGTTAGTGCGCGGGTTGCTTGCTTTAAGAGGTTTTTGAAGAGTGTGTTCAGCATGGCTTTTGGCAATGAAGGGCAATGTGTTGGCCTGATGCCAGGTAAGCATAGATAGTGCAATTTAGGGTTATAACAAATATAGGCTCCAACGACATCCAAAACCCTAACCCAATGAATTGTATTAATCAACAACCATAATTTCTTAACTGGAAATACAAAACAATCTGAAAAAAACTATGTTATGAAAAACCGACCAACAATGGACTTAAAAATCGAGGAAAAACGAAAAATGAGGTAAAAATATGACACGTTTCCTGAGGCAAAACAAATCTCGAGGGTGCTTCCCCTGAACCCCCATGCAGGGTGCATTATCCCCCCTATACCCCCCCCCCTCAAACCCTCTTGCACACCCGACGCAACGCACACACTGTTGCTCGTGCAAAGAATATAACACATACCCAACATAGATTGGTAGCTAAAATAGAGTGAATTTGAAGCATGTCAGGGAAATAAAGGGGGAAACCCTAGCGATCAAGACAAAGAAAGATTGGGGTGGGAGAGAGGATCTCCAATTAACTAGCAAGAGAAAGAGAATGGGTATTGGGTGGGAAATCATACCTCCAAGAAACAAGATCAAGGAAGGAAGGAAGAGTTCCTTGGGAGGGAAGACCTCTAATAAACCAACATGTTGTAAAAAGAATGACTTTATGTGGGTGCATAGACAATAACTTAAACTAATTCCCAAGAGGATGATGGATGGGTTCCTAAGCTAAGAAACTAGATCCATGAAATAAAACATCTCAAATTACTTTCTTTGATACAAGTTGATAAGAATTAGAAAACTCAACTAATTTCATTGCATAATCATTTAGAAGATAGAAAAAAAACCAAAAAAATGACAAGTTTAACAGATTGCTTATCTTTATTCCTTCAACAAAACCGTTATCTGGAGTTTACAAAAATCCATTTGAATTTATTTTTTACCAAGTCAATTGTACCCATTAGGAAAAATCAATAAACAACAAACTAAAATACATATGCAACTAATTGTCTTAAAGTTGGACTCATCTTTATTTACTCAGGGTGGATATTAAATAATTTAGAGAAATGTACTTTATGGCAGAGATGATTTAAATGATGGAAATTTATTTTAAAATGTAAAAACCTTGGCGAATCTTACTAATCCTTTATATGCCAACTATGAAATGCTTGAGGATATATTTTTAAAAGTATTCAAATTTCTAAGGATTTTATATAGTTTGTATAAAATATTGGTGATTTTTAAAGTAAAATAATTTTATCCTACAGAATTTGGGCGAATCATTTTTAAAATAAAGAATAATTTTTTGAGAAAAACCATGTAAAAATAGCCCATGAACAAAATTTAACGCTTAAAATCATCCCTACTTTATAGATTATAGAAAAAAAAAAATTTCATTACAATTCAATTCAATGATATAAAAAAAATCTAACATAAAACATATTTTTTTCTTAATGGTTTCCCTATAACTACATTATATTTAAACTTATCAAAATTACTTCAATAAAAAAAATTTCCAATATTTTTTAATGCAAAAATATATTTTTTAATACAAACAAAATGATTTCTTATCATTTTTAAAAAATCCAAATAAATTTAAATGACATAATCAAGAAAAACTTTAATCATCATCAGCCTTTAAAAATCCAAATAAACATAAATAAAATAATCCCAAACGTTATTTTATGCAAAAATATATTTTTTAATACAAACAAAATAATTTCTTATCATTTTTAAAAAGTCCAAATAAACTTAAATAAAATAATCAAGTCCAACTTTAATCATTATCCGCATTTAAAAATCCAAATAAGCTTAAATAAAATAATCAAACCAAACTTTAATCACTATCCACATTTCAATTTGAATGGGTCACATTTAGTTATTTTAAAATAAGATCAAAACATCTTAAATTACTATCGAGTTATAAATAACAAGTTCAAATTTACCCATTATTAAGTCGTGATAGTATGGTCGAATTTGGTCGTTGTATGTGGTATCTAGTCAAATTTAGTTTTTAATGATACCACTCCACAAAAAAACTAATTTTTTTTTTTTTTGTCTTATTTAATTTTTCTAGTTTTTAATGATTCCACTCCACAAAAAATCAATTATTTAATTTTTTTCCCTTAAATTTAATTTTTGTAATTTAAATTTTTACATAATTAAATTTGGTAATTAACTTGCTTGCAAATTCTGTCATAATCCAACTGTCATAATGCAAAGTCAAAACAAATCAACAATTAATTTTGGTCCATCTTGGTTGAATGTACTGAATCTACAATGGAAATAAGTTTGGGGTCTAAAATTATTCTTAATTGCTCCAAAAGACACATTCTAAAATCCCAGATTGGGTGGATGTGTCATTTTGCAATTAAATTTAATGTGGAGCTGTTAAGTATTATTATTAAATAATAATAAAAAATAAAAAAATAAAAAAATTTGTACCTAATTCAATGTGGAGTTGATAAGTGACATTATTAAATAATAATAAAAGTTAAAGAAGAAAGGATTTGTAACTTGAGAATCTCTTATCCCACAAACAAAAAATCTCATACACCAATTTAATGTGGTTTAATGGTGACCTTAAAAATATATTATTATTATTTCTAAAAACGATCACTCCATCTTTTTTGGATTCGAAAATGGATGTGTTCAAACAGAACAGATTTCTTTTCAATTATTTGAACTACAATATGGAGTGTGTTCACGACCATATTTCTTAGGGGAATGTTTATACCTAGAGTGAAAGTCCATTTAGGACCGAAGATTAAGGGAAAACAATTAAATAATTAGCTTGACTTGTCCACAAGTGGATTACTAACTAAATTTGACACCCGAACTTAATTCTGACCGATGTAGGTGTTTTGCTATATATATATATATATATATATACTTACTTCGTCAGAGAAATTGAATGGTTTGCTGGTATGCCCCCGAGAATCCTGTTTCATATCGACAGACTATACAATTGTGGAGGAGCATGGCATCTGGACGGAGTAATATTGTGTTTTATGCAGTCTTGGGATTCTTGTGCGTGATAGCGCACGCAGTGAACGGAAATAGCGTCTGGCAACAGGCAAATGCAACGTTATATGACGGTGGAGACAATTCTGGTTCAAAAGGTAGGGTTTTTTTAATGGCAAACACATAAAACAAATATTTAGCCAAAAAAGTCGGATTGCAAATTTATCTAGGGTTAGGAAATCATCCCGCAATACGAAAAGCTCATGTTGTATTTAACGGCTCAATACTGGGATGGTTAAAATGTCTCAGGCGATGCATGTGGATACAGCAATCTGTACGGCCAAGGGTACGGAAAAAGCACGGCAGCTCTTAGCAGTGGTCTTCTGAACAATGGAGATGCTTGCGGTGCCTGCTACGAAATAGAATGCAATGGTCACGCTCCTTGGTGTTTGCCGGGCACTGTGAATGTAACTGCCACTAACTTGTGCACTCTAAACAATGTTGGCCGCTGCAAACCACCATTTAAGCACTTCGTTATGGCAAAGTCTGCCTTAGTAAATATTGTGAAACATAAAAGTGGCATCATTCCTGTCAAATATAGAAGGTAGAGACGCAATCCTAGACCTGTATTACACGCATACACATCTTTGTTTTTCAAAAACTCTTATACATTTCCATTCCATTTTAGGGTTTTTTCATAGAATGCTTGAATGCCTTCTAATGTATGCAGAGTACCATTCGAATGTATGCTTGAATGCTTTTAATGAATGCTTTTAATGCGTTAGGGTTTTTTAATGTATGCTTGAATGCAGAGTACCATGTACGATGAAGGGGGGAATTCGATTCACCATTAATGGTGATTCCTATTTCAATCTGGTGCTTGTGAGCAATGTTGGAGGAGCAGGGGATGTGGAGGCTCTTTTTATCAAAGGTTCAAACACCGACTGGCAACCCATGTCTCGAAACTGGGGGCAAATTTGGCAAAGCAATTCTTACTTGGATGGGCAGAGTCTGTCGTTCAATGTCACTACAAGCGATGGGAAGAGCGTCGTTTCCAAGAATGTAGCTCCTTCTAATTGGAAGTTCGGCCAGACATTCGAAGGAGGCCAATTCTAATTTATATCACTAGCATTAGAAATGCAAATTCTAGTTCATGCGTTAATTAATAGCCAATAGCAGTATCTTTTGGTCTCTTTGATGGGACATATAAATACTCAGTAAGCTTAGTTTCTCATCGTGAATTTCTCCAGATCTGTGCTAGGTCTATCAACTTGAAGAATGGTCTATGCTAGGTCTATCAACTTGAAATATTGACAGAATTTGATTAGTGATACATCACACATGGATTGGCAAACAACATACTCGATTATGTTTTGGATTTTGATTTAGATATATAGATCGAAACTAAACCAACTCATAATGTTGTACTATGGTAGTATTGTCATTGAATGGTGTATTTTGTGCGTATTTAAATGCAACATGTAAGGTTGATGGCTCGGAAGTTTGATGTCAATTACTTCTCTCAATCTTGCACGGGTGTGGTTGTTTCTTAGTTACTGAAGTTGATTTCCTTACAGTTTTATTGGACATTCTCCATTCCTAAGTAAATTTTCTTCCTCTAAGAGCCTTTTAGTGTATTATATAGTTATAATCATGTTCATACGTTGATGTTGGAAACCTTTAAGTGTTTGATATTACCATTCATACCCTTGTAAAATCGTTTTGAAGGCATCTTGCATGGAAATTTCAACATGAAGTTGTTGGTGGTAATGCAGAATCGTTAAGTAAATTTTCTTCCTCTAAGAGCCTTTTAGTGTATTATATAGTTATAATCATGTTCATACGTTGATGTTGGAAACCTTTAAGTGTTTGATATTACCATTCATGCCCTTGTAAAATCGTTTTGAAGGCATCCTGCATGGAAATTTCAACATGAAGTTGTTGGTGGTAATGCAGAATCGTTTGGAGAGTTGAGTTGGTTATTGGGCAATAGCTTGGTAGTTATTTCTCATACATAAATGTATGCATGAATCCTTTTTCATTTGCTATATGCATGCATTTAAAGCTCTCAATGTTTCAGTTCTTTCAGTTCTGAAAACAGTATGCACCTTGCAACGAAGTAATAAACGTTGTGTAGGTTGGGATATACAGTGTTGGATTTAAAATCTTTTAGATCCAAACAGGTATATCCCAGCTTACACAACCTTTATTTCTCTGTCACCGGGTGCATATTATTTATCTTTTAATTCTTGGTGTTTTTGATTCCTTGTTGATTATTGTGTATTTAGTTTTCCCACGAAACTTTCTTAAAGAGAAAAATAAAGCCATTCTCCTTGCAAAACCCCCCATTTTTATTGATCATTTAGTGAATATTATTCATTACCATCAATACCATCAATATTTATCATTTCCATTGCTTATTCCTCATGTCTATTTTTATTTTATTGAATATTATGTTAGATTGGTTGTTGTTTCGAAATCTGCTAGATACTATCATTGTTTTGAAGCTTGAATTCGTGTAGCCATTATAATTTTACAAGAACTTGATTGTCTCTATTTTATGAATTTGAATGTATTTCCATGAGTAGTATCATTTCTTTTTATTGCACCCTATCATCTTATTTTGAATGATATTTATTCCATTACTTCTTTGGCATTCTCATTGCATATAAATTACTTTGCATTGCTTCCATCTCAACTTTTGTATCGATATGTTTGAGGTAGATTTCTAAGTTAAGTGTTTTATTTCATTTCATCGATATATCATTTTATTTTGAATGATCTTTATGTTGATGATTACAGTTATGTGAGACATTCTTCATCTTACAAACCTGTGAGATGTGGATCATTGTAGCTATGTGAGTATTTCTCTCATCTTCCAAACCTGAGCGAAAGTCCCTAATAAGGGTATTGGTTCCTACCTGAGACAGAGCTAGAATGTAGAGATGACCTCCTTCATTCAGAGAGTTGAGAAGAAATGATGCAGGAGCATCACCTTCAAAGTCAAAATGCAAGCATGAAGGCAAAGGAACGACATCTCAACAAATGACAGAATTTCAAATCGGAAATTAAATCAGAATTAAATCGGGTTGTTGAGATATTTTGTAAACAACATTTTAAATATGTAACTTGTTTGTAAAGTCTTACAGAATGTAAGAGATTGCATATATGGAGTGTTGACTCTTATTTGGAAATAAATGGTAGTTACCGTAATAAGACAAAGTAGGTAACAACTTTGAATTGATAGGATAGATTTCAGGCAGGACGAGAGAGCTAGTGGAGCCAGTCCTTAGTTTTTTTTTCATAGTTGTATTGTAACATATAGACAGAATAGAGAGAATGAGATAGAGATCATAGAGATCAGTAGAACAAGGTAGAGTAGAAGAAACACGATGTAAATTTGTTTTCATGAATGAATAGAATAGACAAAATTGTCTCAAAACCTTGGATATTGCTCATTTGATGAATGATTGAATGACTGTGATATTTTGTGTGTTTGGTTATTTTCATTTTCGTTCATGTATGATTCTTCGAGAGATTGACTGTATGAGTTTGTGACGAAACTGGATGAGTTTCGATTGTTTCTCTTCTGACACTAGTATGCAAGGTGTGCATCTCAAACACAAGGAGTACGTCGAGTGAGTCTCGGAGGGGCTCAGAGAAGTTTAGAGAGGACAAGAGAAACTTAGACTGGGTGCAAGGTGTGCACAGTGTCAAGTAGTGGCCAATCTTTGAAGAACTAGTGCAGAGGAACGCTAGGTGGGCGAGAAGATTTTCTTTCCAAGAAATTCTTTGTTTTGAGTTATCGAAATCCTGAGAACGCAAGGTGTGCATGGGAGATCGAAATCATTTCAAGGACCGAAGCTCGGAAGGGATAACACTTTTTCTCGAGTGTTGATATGATTCGAGAGTCGAACTCGTAGAAAGAACAAAGGTTTGAAACCTTTGAAGATTGATAAATCTTCCAAGTGGGGAGATATCAGAAGCTCGGGAGGAGGAGTGACCGTGATCGCTAGATCTCAGTGAAGAAGATCGACAGACGTCGGATCAGAGGAAGGTGTAAGAACCTTAGCACTTTGTAGCACAAAGGAGAGAGAACTTATCGGGGTTGAACTTTGAGGTTTCCAAAGTCTGAAAAATCGAATCTCTGAAGTAGAATCTCAGTCGTCTGATCATAGAAACATATTTGAGCCATCAGATTGTTCGAGGCAAGGACCAAGCATTAGATTGTGAAAGAGGATCTAGACTGTCAGATACTATGAAGTCCGGGAGGAAGCAAGTTTGAAACTTGAAACAACCGAAGTGCGGAGCGAAGAAGTGCTAGAGAGGATCTCGATCGTTAATCTAGAAGGATACGTGTTGATAGGTCGGAAGATACAGAGGAAGGCATAGATTGAAGCATTGAAACATTTGAAGCCCAAATACCCGAAGAGACGGGAGTCGTTGATCTATGAGGAGACACTTGGCAGCAGATCTTGAGATTCAGGGAATTTGAGGTGGGTTTTTAACTTTAAGAATTGAAATCGTCGGAGTGTGAAGACCCGAAGACCCGAAGTAAGATCTAGACCATGAGATCTAAGGACATGTGGCATGAATCCATGAAATTTGGGTAAGGTCCTGAAGTGGTTCATAGTCATTAGATTTAGAGGAGACGTGGCACACATCTCTGAGCTCCAGGTAAATACCCGAAGTAATCCTCAATCGTTATATCAGGAGGACACTCATCAATGGATTATAGACTCCGGGTAAAATCCATTGGGGAAAAGGAAGTTTGAGATTTGAGATCTCAGAAGTCTGGAGACCCAGAGGAGACCTTGACCGTCGATCAAGAAGAATGTCGCAGGACCATTGGTCTAAGTTGAAAGGTCAAACATCCATAGTGGGAGAAAAATGGTTGATCGAGCAGGAAAGGTGTCAGTAGATCGTGAACTTTGGGGGATTGGAGTACATAAGGAGTTGGGCTTGAGATTTCAAAATCCCGAAGTCTGGAACTGCGAAGAGATCACAACCATTGATCAAAGGAGGGGCAGATCTAGTCCGTAAGTTTGAAAGGCACATATATGAACCATCAATTTAGACGTTATCATCAAGATCATGAGATCGACGATCCCATATCATTGCGGGAATAAGAGTTGTGCAGAGTTTAAAATATTGAGGGCGGACCACAATTGAAACCATGGTTTCATCAGAAGGACATGTGGAAGCTTGAGGATAATTGTGGCTCCAAAAGTATTTTAAATCCAAACCACTTATGGGTGTGCCCGTAATCACGTGGTCACCACCCAATGTCACATTTAAGAGAGGGCTTATCTAAAAATGAGTTATCGCTCAGCACTCTGAGGTTTCACAATAGAGTGAAAGGGAAGGTCACGGGTTCTATTGGACCTGCATTGAGAAGTCGAAAGGGCATGTGTCTTGATATAGAAGGAAACCATTAAGGTTTCAGAGCGTCATCTGAATCAAGAATCGAAGATCCTTTGACTGGGAGGGCATGCAGCCCTACAGGGAGTAGGGGGGCTACATCAAGTGGTATCAGAGATGATATTCAATTTGTTTGTAGAAATCAAGCAAAGGGGAAAGGAGGTAATTTTATATCATTTGTGGTATCAAAAATTTAATTTCTGTTTGTAGGTGATGTAGTGAAATCATGCCACCCAGAAGGCATAGAGAGAATGGAGAAATGGAAGAAGAAATGAGGCAACTTTGAATGAGACTGGACGACATGGAAACAACGTATAGAAGAGCACCAGACGCTGGAGATATCAGTGAAGTTAAGAGAGAAGAAGAAGGGGTAAAAGTTAATGTAGCAGAGTATGATGCACAAGATCGCTTAGTAAAAGTTGTTTCAAAAATAGGAGCCAAATCGAGAATAGAAGTACCAATGTATGAAGGAAATTTAGAAGTTGAAGAATTGTTAGATTCAGTACGTGCTATGGAAAAATACTTTGATTATGAATATATTGAAGAAGACAAGATGGTGAAGCATGCAGTGATAAGACTGAAAGGTCATGTAGCGCTATGGTGGGATGACCTGCAAGCCGAACGCAAGAGAAATGGTAAGCAAAAAATTAAAAACTGGGATAGGATGGTAGCCAAGATGAAGGAAAAATTTATCCCGAAGGATTACCAAATTAATCTTTATAGAAGATTGCATAATCTGAGACAAAAAGGTTTATCAATGAAGGAGTACACTGAAGAATTTTGTAGGTTGAACATCAGGGCTGGACAGAAGGAAAATGAAGATGAAAAGACAGCCAGATATATCAATGGGATGAGATATGAAATCCAAGAGGATATCAACATGATGTTGGTTAGTACAGTCAAGGATTCTTATCAAGAAGCCTTGAAAGATGAAGAAAAATTGGCTAGGAAAAAAATCCAATGAAGGAGAGGAGGAAACTCAAGAAGAGGTAAGGGAACTAGCAGAGAGAAGTTCCAGAATCTGAAGCATGAAGCTGAAAAACAACATAGTCACCATGAGAAAGGTGGAAGTTATAAAGAAGGACATCATGGTGGAAGAGGTTCGGTTTCTAGAGGAAGAGAACGAGGAAGAGCCAGAGGAGGCATATTTATATGATATACCTGTGGAAAGCAAGGGCACAAGTCTTGGGAATGTCCCAAGAGAAAGAATGAAGGAGGAGGTGAAGCACACGTTGTTGAAGCACAGAAACATGTGGAAGCAGAAGCAACAGAAGTAGGAAGTAACCTCATGATGAGAAAGATTCTTCTTAAACCCGACAAGGATGTCAAGGAACCAGTTCAGCAAACAAGTCTATTCAGAACTGCTTGCAAATCGAAATACATAGTTTGCAAAGTGATCATAGACAGTGCGGGCACTGACAATATAGTATCCACGGAGATGGTGGAGAAGTTGGAGTTGAAGACAACTACACATCCAAACCAATACAAGGTATCATGGTTGCAGAAACGACATCAAGTAATGGTATGTCAAAAATGCCAAGTTGAATTTAAAATAGGAGGTTATAGGGATGAAATATTATGTGATGTAATTCCTATGGATGTCTGTCATATTTTATTAGGAAGGTCATGGAAGTATGAATGAAAAGTTATTCATGATGGGAGAAAGAATACTTATACTCTAGAAAAAAATGGTAGGACACATATGTTGTTACCAATAGAAGACAAAGAGAAAAAGAGGGTAGCTAGTTCAAGCATACTTCTCATGAGTGGGAAGGAACTATTGAAAGAAGTCAAGGAGGAGAAAGAAATGCAGTTTGTTGTAGTGAGGAAGCCCATAGTTATCCTTATAAATAATTCTGTCTAATATTTTCCTATAGAAATCCAGGAACTGTTAGAAAAATTTGTTGATATAGTAGTGGATGAGTTACCACACTTATTGCCACCCATTAGTAGTATAAACCATCATATTGACCTTATTCTAGGAGCTAGTTTACCAAACAAAGAAGCTTATAGGTTGACACCTAGAGAGAATGAGGAGGTCAAAAATCAAGTCCAAGAGTTGTTGGATAAAGGTTTAGTCAGGGAAAGCCTAAGCTCATGCACAATACCAACTGTGTGAAGTCCAAAGAAGGATGGTGGATGGAGAATGTGTACAGATTCCCAAGCCATCAACAAGATAACCAGTAGGTACAGATTTTCTTTATCTGGAGGGATGATTTGATCGACTATTTGAGTGGAGTCAGCTATTTTTCCAAGATAGACTTGAAATGTGGATATCATCAAATAAGGATGAGAGAGGGAGATGAATGGAAAACAACATTCAAGACAAATGAAGGATTTCTTGAATGGTCAGTCATTCCATTTGGGTTGACAAATGCACCAAGCACATTTATGAGATTGATGAATGAAGTGTTGAAAGACTTCATAGGGAAATTTGTCATAGTATATCTAGATGACATACTAATCTTCAGTGAGGCAAAGGGAGAACATCTAAGACATTTGACCTCAGTGATGGAAATGTTGCAGCAAGAGAATTTGCTAATAAATCTGAAGAAAAGTTCTTTTATGAAGAAGGAACTCATATATTTGTGTTTCATTATCTCTTCAAATGAATTGAAGATGGATCCGAAAAATGTAAGAGCAATGAAAGAATGGCCATTGCCAAGAAACATATTTGAGGTAAGAATTTTTCATGGGTTAGCAAGCTTTTATAGAAGTTTTATCAGAAATTTCAGTGGTATATGTGCACCCATGTTGGACACTGTGAACAAGAAATAGAAGTCCTTCAGTTGGACAGAGGATGTTGAAAAATGTTTCAAAGTCTTGAAGGAGAAGATCACAAAACAACCAATTCTGGTCTTGCTAGATTTTGTAAGAACATTTCAGGTGAGATGTGATGCAAGTGGATTAGCTATTGGAGCAGTCTTGAGTCAGGATGATAGGCCAATTTCTTATTTCAGTGAGAAAATGAATGACGCCAAGAAGAATTATTCCACATATGACAAATAGTTTTATGTAGTTATTCAAGATTTGAAGAAGTGGAGACACTATCTAATTCCCAAATAATTTGTCTTGTACAATGATAATCAAACTTTGAAATTTATTACTAGCCAAGAAAAGTTGAATCAGAAACATGCAAAATGGGTAGAATTTATGCAAAATTTTACTTTTGTTACTAAGCACATTGTTGGAACTGCTAAGAAATTTGCAGATGCTTTGAGCAGGAGGATTCTAATTTTATAGGAATTCCAGGTGGAGACCTTAGGGTTTCAACACCTCAAGGCGATGTATAAAGAAGATGCATATTTTAAGGAGGCTTATGAGGCATGCAAGAATTCTTTATTGGGAGACAAGAGCTTGTGGACTGAATATTTGATCCAGGATGGATTATTGTTCAAGGGAAGCCAGGAAGCCAATTGTGCATACCAAAATTCTCAATGAGAGATAACCTTCTGAAGGAGAAACACAACAGAGGTTTAGTTGGACATTTTGGTCATGATAAGACATTTGCACAGTTGAGAAATTCATACTATTGGCCGAGCATGATAGCAGAGGTGAAAACGTTTGTGAGCAAATGAAAAATTTGTCAATATGAAAAAGGAAGACAACATAACACTAGTTTGCATTAGACATTACTAATTCCAGAAAGGTCGTGGGATCCAATCAGTATGGATTTTGTTTTGGGATTGCCTAGAACTCAGAAAGGGAGTGATTCCATATTTGTTGTGGTGGACAGATTTTCAAAAATGTCACATTTCATACCATGACAGAAGACAAAAGATGATACACACATAGGTAATTTGTTTTTCAGAGAGTTAGTGAGACTACATGGATTACCGAGGAGCATAGTCTGAGACAGGGACACCAAATTTGTAGGACACTTTTGGAGGACTCTATGGAAGAGACTGGGGATGAACTTGTCCTTTAGTTCAACATATCACCCTCAAAGTGATATATAGACTAAATTAGTAAACAGGAGCCTCAAAAACTTGTTAAGAAGTTTAGTCACTGAGAAAGGTCAATAATGGGATCACATTCTGGCACAAGCATAATTTTCATTCAATAATTCAGTGAACATGAGCATAGGAAAAAGTCCATTTGAAATTGTGTATGGTATACATCCAAGAGGGATTACAGAGTTGAGAGATATAAATCAAGATGAGTTTAAAAGTGTAGGAGTAGAGGATCTCACAAAAGAAATGTAGAAAATCCATGACAGAGTCAGAGAACAGCTACAAAACAACAGCCAAAAATACAAGGGCAAAGTTGATCAAAAGAGGAGAGAAGTTCAATTCGAAGTTGAAGATGAATTTTTATCTCATTTGAAAAAAAAAAGGTTTCCAAGGGGAACATATAAAAAATTGAAGATGAAGAAGATAGGACCATGCAGTGTTATCAGGAAATCCACAACCAATGCATACAAGATTGAGATGCCAGACAATGTTGGGATATCGTTCATATTCAATGTTGCAGACCTGTATCCTTACAGGAGAGATGAGATAGGAGAATCAGATGATCAGAGATAAAGTCAGTGAGAAGAGAAATTTCCCACAAGAGAAAACCTCAGATGGAGAAAATCATTGAACAAAGGGATGGAAAGAAAACCAGGAGGAAGACATATCCTGAATATTTAGTGAAGTGGAAAGATCATCCAATGGAAGATGCAAGTTGGGTTATAGAACCTTATATTTTTAAGCATGGAAATACAGTAGAGGAGCTCATGGATAGGATTCCATGAATTTTTTTAACTAGAGGAGTATGATGCAGGAGCATCGCCTTTAATTTCAAAACGCAAGCGTGAAGGCAAAGGAATGACATCTTAGAAAATGAAAGAATTTCAAATTGGAAATTAACTCAGAATTAAATCGGGTTGTTGAGATATTTTGTAAACAAAATTTTAAATATGTAACTTGTTTGTAAAGGCTTATGGACTGTAAGATATTGAAGATATGGAGTGTTTACTCTTATTTACCAATAACTGGTAGTTATTGTATTAGGACAAAGTAGGTAACAACTTTGAATTGATAGGATAGATTTAAGGTAGGATGAGAGAGCTCGTGGAACCCGTCCTTAGATATATATTTTTTGCATTGTTGTATTGTAGCAAATAGACAGAATAGAGAGAATAAGATAGAGATCAGAGAGATCAGTAGACCAGGGTAGAGTAGAAGAAACAATATGTAAATTTGTTTTCATGAATGAATAGAACTGACAGAATTGTCCCAAATCTTTGGATTGTGTTCATTTGATGAATGATTGAATGACTGTGATATTCCGTGTGTTTGGTTATTTTCATTTTCGTTCATGTATGATTGTTCAAGATATTGACTGTATGAGTTCGTGACAAAACTGGATGAGTTTCAATTTTTTCTCTTCCGACACTCATATGCAAGCTGTGAATATCAAAAGCAAGGAGTGCATCGACTGAGTCTTGGAGTGGCTCAGAGAATTTCAGAGAGGAAAAGAGAAACTTATACCAGGTGCAATGTGTGCATAGTGTAAAGGAGAGACCAAGCTTCGAAGAACCAGTGTAGAGGAATGTCAGGTGGGCGAGAAGAATTTCTTTCCAAGAAATCCTTTCTTTTGAGTTATCAAAATCCCAAGAATGCAAGGTGTGTGTGGGAGATCGAAATCCTTTTGAGCCATCAGATTGTTTGGGGCAAGGACCAAGCATCGGATCATCAAAGAGGATATAGACCGTCATATACTATGAATTCTGAGAGGAGACAAGTTTGAAACTTGAAACAACCGAAGCCAGAGAGACGAAGGGCCAGAGCGAATCTGGATCGTTGATCCAGGAGAATACATGTCGATAGGTCATGTTAGCACTCTATAAATTTGTCCAGCTGAATAGATAAACAACATAGGTAATTGTTTCAACCAAATTTAGAGTTGAGGCACTAGCCTTCTCAACTCAGAGAGGTCTCTCTCATGTCACTTGATATATATATGGCAATCGGTGGCTAGATTTGGCTTATTTTGGGGGCTTTTATAAAGTTGTTGAAGAACTAAAGATGACCTTTGGGCTATGGGGTCAGGAATGTAGGATGCATTTCCAAATCATGAAAACAATTAAGAGGAAAAGGCTAAATGAGGAAGTGACTTCTGAGTTTATACTTGAAAATTTAGATGGTATTAGAAGAAAAGAAACACACAATTATTATTAGAGCATTATAGTAATGAATTCTGAAATGGTTTAGAAGAGATAACCATAGTCTAAATCGCCAAGATGAGAGACTTGAATAATGAATTATGGACTTTTAATTTCTCAATTTAGACAGAGGAAAGAAAAAATGAAATGTAGAATAACATGAATCACACACTATGAGAGAAAACAAGACTCATAACACCACCAGTTAGAATATTTTCATAAAAACTCTGAAATCTACATTTGCATCCATGTATCCATTCCAGCCCCAAAGTTTTACAAGGTTTTGTTGCATTGAGGGTAGGATCCTCCTTTCTCCATGCTTCTATACTCTTGAGACCAAACATATATACAGGAATTTCGTGTGGAATTTAAAACGTTCTGACTTCCTCATAATTTTAAAATAGACACAAGTTATAAAAAGGAAGAACAATTATACTATTTAAAGGGACCGTTAGTAACCGGTATGTCATATCAAGACTCCCTTTTCTTAAGCCGCCATCTATCCAAAACTTTCTGAAGCACACCTAAATTTTTCTGAGGATTTACCTCAGCTTGGCGACTTCCTCTTCTAGGGTACTCAACCAAGCGAGATTTTCTCCAACGCTCTCTATCATCTCGATTTTGGCCTCCATCCTCCACCTTTTTCTCCTCTTCTTCTTTGCAGATGGATGGTAGGTGTTGTTCACATGCTCATTTATGAAGAGATCCCTCATAACAGGGTTTAATTTGACCCCGTACTCTGTCTCAGTTGTAGGTTCAGTATGAAACTTAGTTGCTAGTATCTGCAAGACCCATATTTCTTTCTTAGTTATTGACCTGCTTCGCACATTAGTTGAGAACCTAGTTGCGCGAGACAACATTTCATGAGTATTATCCATATATTTTAGACTTTGTAGAGACCGCGAGTTGGCCACCTTTTGAATTTATAGGACTCAGGAAATCAACACAGGTCAAGCTTATTTTTCCTATGCATAAGATGTAAATTTCCCAGAGTAGGATAAAATGATTTCATGTCTAATATTTGATAGTATTTACATTTTAATCACGAATTAATGTCATAGTACATCGGTGTGCCACGCTTCATCAATCCATTTTGAATGATGATCTTTGAGTTAGTTATGTGATGGTGTCCTTTTGATATTCCATCTAGGAAAGTACCTGGACCAGTGATGTGTAGTGATTTGACCAATTTCCATCCTTCCCACGAGTTATTGATGGGACATTTTGAGTCACGTGACATCGAGGCCATGGGAAAAGTGGTTTCAGGAAATCCGTTTTCTGGCCCGATGTATTTGTAAGAGCACCATGTGTTCCCCATCAAAACCATAATGGTTTTCCCCAGTCTGCATTCATGAAATTAAGTTTCGTTCTATTTGTCGGCCGGATGTGGGCCTCAACCATGGATTTGGGATTTTTCAAAATTAGTGATCCACCGAGCTACTCGCTTCCCACCTCCTCTATAATTATCTATATGCCGTGGGATATAGTTGGGCCCCCTAAATGATCATGCCTCTACTGTGGTATAGCATTTCATTTAATTTCCTAAATTTTTAGATCCCGACATGAAGAATTTTTAAGGTGATAACATTGGCTCCAATTGGGGATGCTATCTGCCCAATGAGGTAGCAAAGAACTTGTAGACATGGTGCCTGATCCATTGGGCTTCTTCCAGAACACTAGCGTCGACTGAAAACCAACCTCTGCACACTTCTTTCAACTGTATGGTGGATGTTCGAGTACATTACTAAAAACTATCTGTATCTAGTACTAGAAAACCCAAACTAAAAAACGCTTTACTGACAAGCTTGTTTTCACACTTCTATCTACTCTAAGACTGCTGAGATGAAATACTCATTCAAGTGATGATGAAGTGTTAATGCAACCATTCAAGCAATTAGACTCCCGATTTTTTCTAGATCACATCTTTCTTAAGAAGGTAGACAAATGTAAAAGACGACAGCTGAAAACACAAGTGAAATCCAAAACTTGAATTTATGAATAAAACAAATTCCTCCTTCAACAATGACTATAATAGGATATCCACGGGATCTTGGAGACCATGAAAATTCATTTCTCCTTGATGAGCAAAAACAGAAAGGAAATCCTTTTTCATAAGCATTTTCTTCTCTTGCTCTATTTCTTCTGATTTGAGAACATTTTCAAATGAAATGGAAGTGATAAGTCTTTCTACTCTCCCATGCATATCAACAAAAACATTCATACATTCTTGAGCATATTCAAATGTGACAACCATATTATGTGCATCCTCTTGTTCATCAAACAATTATGATTTGGTTTCATTAATCTTCTGGAAATTTGTTTGAGGACTGTCATTTTGACTTTCAAATGAATGGATGGAAATAAGTTCCTTCTCGTAATATTCTTGCAAATGCGAAAAGCCAATAGCATGCACTATTTCACAGTTTAGAGTTCTCATGGATGCATTTTCAAAACCATGATTTTAAAACGAATCAAATAAAACCACTGCCTCTTCATTATCTTTATGTATTTCTGATTGAAAAGTGGCATACACTGCTTTATTTCTTTCCTGAAAATTTATGTCATTTGTTTGTTCATTGTTGGAAGTTTCCATAGATGCAGTTTCGAAATCCTCATCCATGTCTATGTTGTTTAAAAATCGAACCACCACATCATTCTCAAGGGAGGATAAAACACTTTGAAACACTTTTTCATGTTGAAAATCTATGTTGATTTTGGGGGAAAGAAAATGACCTTGAACAATACTTTCTGGAGCAACTTCTTCTTCCTTTTTAGGCTGATATATGAACATAGGCTGCAAATCTGAGCTGACATAACCTTTTATGTGATTGTTCATAGAATTATAATCACCACTTCGCTCATGCCTGGAGGATTCCTGACCTGAGACACTACAAATATTTTTCTTCAATCATTCGAATGAAGCAAAACATAATGGTAAGGTTGTCCCACCTGATTTGAAACTGTCTTCAATTTTATCCCTGACAGATGGCTGCATTTTAGCACAATTAATAGGGTTTTCAAGAACATGAAAAGAGTGTTGTGATATCTTGTCATTCTTCTCCATTGATTTAGCGTGGTTCTTGATAAGCACAAATTCCTTTTCCTTAATGATGATTTTAGAGTTCTCTTTCAACAACTTAAATGCAACAAAACATAAAGGCGGGGGATCTCCTTCAACTGATCTGATATCCTTTCATCTGCAACTGTGATATGTAGGTTGAGTCAGTTCACTATACTATTGGATTTTTATTTTTTTTCTGATAGGGAACATGCAGTTGGTTGTTCCAAGGAGTCATCATCACAATCATCATCATATTCATCATATATAGGTAAATCAACAACATATGCAATATCATCTAACAAGAACAACCCTGGAACGTCAACATGTTCTTCAACAAATTCATTTTCAAATTCATTTTCTTGACTCTCTACAAATGAATACATAAAACCATAAGCCGCCTGCTTATCATGGGGTGGATCAGAAACTAAATCAACATCTGTTCTTTCAACAAGTGGAATATAGTTCTCTGCAAAATCATTTTCATTGGAAACTTCGAGAGGACCTATGATATCATCAATTCTATGCTCAAGATTCCAATCAACTATT
>ML781912.1:718217-737161 GCA_009831015.1 Picea engelmannii | reverse complement strand
AGGGGGAGATAAATTGGGATCATGATGATAGGGGGAGCATGAGTGTTTCCATCAATGACAAAGGGGGAGATTGTTGGAAGATTGGTTGTTGTCATTGATGTCAACCCTAGTCATGGGTTTTGGACCGCAAGATTGATAAAGGTCTTTGGACATGAAGGAAAATGCACATGCATATACAACACCCATGAATGGATAGTATACATCATGTTATTTCCTGTGGTATGTGGCACGTCACATGGACCCTCAAGGTTGAGGATAAATGAATTTTTGAAGATGACAAAGTGAATTGAAGAAGGAAGTACATGTAGGCCCTGAAGATAATTAAAGAAAAGAATTACAAAATAAGAAAGTGTCAGGTCGGCCGTAATGTTAAAATGAAGTGAAATGGTATAAATAAACATCATTATACATTCATTTTGACACAAGTTGAATTTCGGAGGAAATAAGAAGTAAAGAAGGCCGGATTCCAAGGGAGGATGAAGTCTTTTGGTGATGTGTTCTAAGGTATGTTATTTTCAGGTCATCTTACCATTTTTTCTATAACTTTTTTTCTAGAACGATTCATATGGTTAAATCTCTATGGTATTGAGAAGACATATCAAGGTACCTCTGGTAAAAATTTCAGCTCTTGATTCGCTATAATTATGGAGATACACTTTGTGGAAGATAGGGTTTGTGACCAGTCCTAAAGCTAGTCAATAAACAAGTGTTCTGGGTAAAATAGTCATAACTTATTCATCCAGAATCCAAATGATGTGGGATGAATTTCATTGGAAAGAGTACGAAATTTTGTTTCTTGTGTGAGAGTTTTAGAATCAGATGTTAAATATTGAGCGCAAAGCATTTTTTACAAGTTCGGTCTCCTGAATAGACCAGAATTGAATAAAGTCTACCATTATTTCTATAACTTCTTTTTGGGGAGGATTCAATGAGTGAAACTTGGAGGAGTTTCAGAGAATACATTGAGTAATATTATATATAGGATCAGAGTACTCTAAGAATTGAATAATTGTAGAAAATGAAGAAGTCTCAGGAAGCATTATCAGGTTCTATGTGATGATTGGTTGATGGTGATGATTTAATGTAAAGTTTTATTATCTCTCATATATTCTTGGGTGGAAGGAAGGGGCAAGGATGGAGAGTTAAAATATCTCTTGTTATTGGAGGATTGTATCTTCCTCTTGGAGGTTTATCCCTCCCTTTACATTTGGAACTTGTAGCTACCTTTGGAAGTCATTACTTCCCTTGAACAATAACTATTGATTATTTCTCATATATTGTGCATGGTGTATTGGTGTAAATCTTAGACTATTGTTCATTTCTGATTGGATATAGTTGAATGGTTTAAGTATAAGTTGAAAAAGGTTTTAAATTGTACTTGATACTGATTCACCCCCCTCTCAATATCAAAAACTACTTTGTTATGCCTCCTCAGGAACATGAAAATTTCACATTCTGAAACCTTGCCAAAAAATGTTATAGTGAAAATTCCTAGATGACTCATTTGAAATTGATTTCAGGACTAGTCACAAACCCTAAATTCCACATTATGTATCTCATAAAGGAGAATGAACTAGTACTTGATATTTTTACCATACATACTTCAGTATGTCTCCTTAGTATCCTAAAGATTTCAATTATGAAACATCTCCCCCAAAAAAATAATTTATAATGAAAATTCCAAGATGACTCACTTGAGGGAGAAAAACCCTACGAACGTATGCTCTGGTACCAAACGTTATGCACCAATGACCAAAATAGCATAAAAAGAGAGAAATAAGTAAGTTCATGCCTTGGTAAAGAGAGAAGAAATGTGAAGACTCTTAGAGGGGGCAACCTCCTTTTATAATAGAACAAATGTACAAGATGAGATGATCATAAATTGAGGTCTCCTTGATGTATATATATATATATATATATATATATATATATATATATATATATAGGTGACCAAGGATACAATTACAATTAAAAGGTCTAGCCGACTGATCCAAAAAGGATCCAGAGAAGGCTAAGAACAAATCATAACTCACAGAGGCAACTTAGAACGCTCAGAATGGCTCCACCAGATAGAGAAAGGGAAAAAAATCAAAGTTCCAAAAACTTAGTGAAAATGGCACGACCGTGAAGAGTGCACCACAACCTTTCCAATGATGCAAATGACTCGTCAAACAGAGTTACAAATTGAAAGATATTCACGGTCAAAGTTTGGTCAACCTAGCCTAGTCAACATGGGATGAGTCAACATCCGTACTGCTGTCATCAACATCCATACAACATAGGTGGCAGGAGCAAGAAAGTGACACATGGCATGCTGACATCAGCATGATGAAATGGCACCCCCAGAGGCTGCCACATGTCACCCAATTTTTGGTGTTTTGGATCGATCCGTGGATCAATCGGATCGTGCCACGTGGATTCGTACTATCTATACGACTTACGTGGTGTGCTGACTTGGTAGGGGGAAGCATGGCCCAATGAGAGGCCTCCACATGGACCAATAAGTGGCTGCCTAGTGGCAGGCAGGAAATGCACATGGACAACCCGTGAACGAAATTTGAAAAACATTGTTGGCGAGTCCGCCAAATTTGGCAAACCACGCCAACTATAGCCATAGTTATATATTGTTGGAGAAATTTCTAGTGCCACTTCTAAATATAATAGAACATATATATATTGTATACAATAGATAACAATACCAAACCAAAAGGAGAGTATACAATAGATAACAATACCCCCTAACCACTAGGCCGCGAGTACCACATGGTTTATAACGCCCAGTTTTATTATTAAAACGAGAATCCTCCCAGAAACAGAGGAGGAGGCATGTGGACTGTACGACCTGCTAGGAAAAATTTTCAATGCAAGGTACAATCATCATTGCAGGTTGTAGAGGGCACAAAAATTGAGAAAAAATTCTTCTTGGGCCTGGGAGTGCCAGAGTCGGATCAAGGCATGGAGACAGTCATTTTTGGGTAATTCGACGCTAAGAATTCAGTGGTGCTATCTATTTTTTGATCTGAGCATTATTTCTATAGTTTGATTTCAAAATGAGGTATACTTATGTATTTTGCTAAATTCTTTTGTTGAGTTAATGAAAGAGCCTACCCATTTGAGAGCAGGAGCAGGACTCAAAGACGTAGTTCACCAGGGACAAACTCCTTTATCAAGTTTTTGTGTTCATATATGATGCTTATATATCTTCATTTTTGAGTTTTCCCTTCTTTAATGGTGCACTTTAATTTATGCTCATTTAATGCAATTCTTTATAAGTCGCGATGAAAATATCCCAGATCATGTTGGTATCATAGTAGTCGTCTTTGACTTAAATTGTTGAGTGTGAATGCTTACTAGGGCCAAGAATAAGCATGTTGGACAACTGAGAGGGGGGGTGAATCAATTGTTACCGTTCTTAAACAATTATGTCCATTTTAAACTCTTTACAAAATACTCAATGACGATCACAATAAAACAGGGAAGTAAGCAATAGAATATTCAACATCAATCACACACATGAAATATATAGAGACAAATATTTCTCGAGGAAATCCATAAAGGGAAAAACCTCTTCTTCTTGTTATGATAAGTAATCTTTATTTTATGTACATTATCATTCTTATGAGCTCCAACTCTTCTTGAGGCTACAACCTTTGTTTTACAAGCAACAACTTGCTGAGAGCACCAACTCTTTGGTTTCTCTAGCACCCACTAGAAGGAATCACCAACTCCCTGAGTGTTATAGCACCAACTTGATGGAAGCACCAAATTCCAGTCACACAGGCACCAACCTCTATAACAAAGAATAATAGTTCTCCCTTGCTGATCCGTCAGGATTTTTCGAATGACTTATGGTTGAGTTTATTTAGCATGCATTAATTAACCATTAGGAAACTTTAACGAAAGAGCGAGAAGAGAAAACTCATTATACAGCCATAGAAATATATGCAAATATGAAATACAATAAAGAACAACAAACCATAATGCACAAGTTTGATAACGGAGTTCGACAACTTTGCCTACGTCTCCGGGCCTTTTTCTCTTGTGGGGGAGGCTTTTTATTTCTGTTCGAAAGCTTATTAGTACATCTTTACATTGCCGAATGGTCTCAAGACTGGTCTAGTCTTGTTCGCCCAGATCTCTGAAACCATGCACAAAAAACGGCACCTGAATCGGATGTCCCGAGCTCTCAGAAATCGTCCGACAGCATCTCCTCCTCAACGGTCTCCCTGCCTCAAACTGGCTTCGACTTGGCTTGCTTCAACATCTCTGCTCTGAAATTGCTCTCAAAAGCTGTCTCTATGGCCTCAAAATGGCCTTGGTTAAATAGTGTGGGAGTTAGTTGTCCATCTCCAACTTCCTCCACGAATTTAGGCTCTTAAAAAGCCCAATAACCCTTAAAAAAGGATTAATTACATTAATTAAATCAAAAGTGGTTATGAAAACCCACTTTGCAACCATATAGTAGTTAGAATTGGGCTAAAGCCCCCAAAGCTGGGTGCGCGCCCCCTTCAACAGGTCACATGGCTCTCATATGGCCAAGCGCTAGCCCTTTGGGCTAGCGCTGGCCTTTTGGCCCCTCGCGCGCAAACACTTGGTCGTATGGTCTTATGGCATATAGCCGTGGCTTAAAATACAAAACTCCCGCGCAACAATTAAAACGGAGGTCATATGTTAATGCCAATGTAACCACGGGCTGTTATGGCAATACCCTCGCGCACACCTTTTAAATGAAATGTGGTCACATACAAACTCCGAAACCGAGGGCTGGGGCTAAGCCCCAACCCTACCCCCGCGCCAACTTTCAAATATTTAAACATAAATAATTTTAAATATGTTTACATAATAAGAAATATCAAATGGCGCGTTGGTAAGTGGTCTATGTTAAAGATTTGTAATGGATGGGGAGGTCCGGGGGTCGAACCTCGCGGCCTCCATACACTTTTAATTAAACCCAATTAAACCAACAGCCTACCAACGGGTGCCATGTGGCAGCCTTTCATTGGGCCACGTGGCATCTTTTCATTCGACAATGAACTGCCACGTGTCAATATATAATTCACCCACTTGTCAACCATTGAACCTGCCACATCACATGACACGTCATCAAGTGCCACGTCAGCTGTACGACCTATCCAGTCAACATCCTCTTTTTTTTACCTGTTTGGCTCAGCGAACAGACCTCGATAACTTCTCCATACAGACTCCGTTTGCGAAAGTAAATATACCGCCGGAATCAGGAAGATGAGCCGGACGCAATGGTGTTGGTTTCGTCGGATTCTGAGCACTTTCATTTTTGAGCATTTTTCATGCCTTGACAGGCCTCTGAATCCGATTTCGGATCACTTGCACCACCCTGCCACCCTGGTTTTTCTAGCTGCAACCAGATGGAAGCTACAACACCCTGTGTTCAAGCACCCACTTGAAACTTTGAGGACACCAGTCCTCCCTACCACCCTGAAATATAAATCTTTTCTTTATTGAATTTATCACAGTGATACAACATTTATCTATGGCTTACCAGTCTCATCACTGTTCTGCTACACTACTCTGCTCTGCCTGCATCAGTGTCTCTCTGCTCACCTCTTCTTGATATTTATGATCTTCTTCTCTGTCTCCGTATGTACACCTCAACTTTCTCTTCCTCTCTCAGATATGAATTTCTGTTCCTTGCTTCTTCTGCACTTTATGCTCTATGTCTTATTTCCATTCTATGCGCTATGACTCTTATATGTGTTTCAACTCCTGCACACAACATGCTTCTACCCACATGAATCACACTCAATAAAAACAACCATCTTTTCTCTGTTCAGGCTCTGGGAGTTTCAGATCTCAAACCCTGTTACTTCTTACTGGATATCTTCCAGAATGGAAGATCTGCTGACATCTATCCTCTTCAATCAATGGCTCTTCCTTTTTTCCTTTGTCCACGCATGATCCTTAGTCTCAACGATTAGGTGACATGTGGCCCTCCAAACCAACGGATGGGATTGATTTCTCCTTTCGGGCTTCGGGAGTTTCGATTCTCAAACTCCGCTTTATATTGGAGCATTTCACCCGAAGTCCACGATCCAACGACACGTCTCCCTTTGGGATCAACGATCACGATCCTTTCTCGTCTCTGGACTTCGAAGATTTCAACTTACGCTATCCTTCCACTGGAGTTGATCGACGGATGAGAATGCTCCCGAAGTGATCTTTCAGATCGAACGTCTCGTGTCCACTTTGAGACTTCGACATTTGGGACTTCGAAGATTTTGTCATTTTCTGGTGGTAAATATCCTGAAGTAAAACTCCCAGAGAGACGTCACTCACTTACGTCACTTGATGATGTGTCATGATCCTAGTAGTTGCCACGTGTCACTCAGATTTGTGATTTGCACATACCTGAAATGCCGAATCAAATTGACACTTGTCATTGTCTGATTGCGCCATGTGTCCTTGCTGACGTAGTCTTGCTGACATGGTCTACTGCGTTTCCTTCTTGACGTGGTCTACTGACCAACAACCCCGATCCAACAGTCATCGTATGTCCTCCAAATCCAATGGTCCTTATTCATTTCGGATTTCCAAGTTTCGGGTATTTCGAATCTCAAACTTTCCGGAGTGTAACCTCCTCGCATCTTTATATCCAAAGTGAATGTCGTTCGTCAATCATGATCCTAGATTGATGGCTTGATCTGTCTGTGATGCATATCTTCTATATTTTCCTGTCCTTCCGCTTAGAATGATCTAACGACTGACGAAAATTCGCATTTCGGGAATTTCAACTCTCAAGCTTTCCAGAGTGTAATGTTCTCGCATCTTTAGATCTGAAGTGAATCCTGTTCATTGACCAGGATCTTTGATTGATTACTCAATCTTTCTACGTTGCATCTCTTCTGGCTTATCCTATCCTTCCACTTCAAACTGATCTGATGACTGTCGTTTACTTCGACTCTCCTTCAGAGTTGAGGATTGTGTGCCACATGTCAGTCTTGATGATGGACGATCCCTGCTTACTTCGAGACTCTGGGACTTAGAAAAGTCCGCTATCCTATGCTCATCAAAGGCTTAACCTTCATGCATTTATCTATGGATCCAACAACTAATGATCCTTCACGCTCAGATCCAATGACTGAGATCTGTTCTCCTCTTCTACGCGCTTCTCCTGTCTGGACACTGATTCGACAACCACTGTTTCTCCTCCTCCTAAGCTTATGATTTCTTCTGACTTAGAAGGTTTTCTAAGTATTCAAAGGTTTCGACCTCTGAACCTTCTCCTACGGGTCTCGTCTTCGATGTTCTTGTTTTCCATTGCTACTACTGTTCTTCTTTACTTTTCTGTTTTCCATTGCTATTCTTGCCATCAATGACAAACACACTCTTTCCTGCAAAACATGCCAATAATATCCCCCTTTGGCATTGATGGCAACCCTCAAAGGCTGTGCTATTCTATTTGGACCTCCAATTGTAGCATCCAGACCACTCCTTTTCTCCCCCTTTGACATCAATGTCAAAGAAAACATGCTCCCCCTGAGCTGTTGCAGTACCTTTCATAGGTATCAGATATTCAACCAGTACATACTCCCCTTGACATGATGGACTCTCTTAGGTTGATAATGGGGTCATGCCCAACTTCTGTCTTAGATACTCAAACTGATCTTTTCCAAGCGGTTTAGTGAAGATATCAATAATCTGTTCTTTGGATGGAATATAATGCAAAGAAACAACAGTGTTGGTCACATGTTCCCTCAAGAAGTGATACCTGGTGGGTATATGCTTGGTCTTGGAGTGAAATAAAAGGTTCTTTGACACACTGATTGCACTGGTATTATCACAATGAATTGGGATCAATGTAGTATATTTTACCTCCAAATCCACAAGTGTCTGAATCATCCACAATACTTGGGTACAACAAGTGGCAACTGCAATGTATTCAAATTCTGTAGTTGATAAGGAAATGAAACCTTTCTTCTTGCTCAACCATGATACAAGAGAATCTCCTAAGAAGAATGCACCTCCACTCGTGCTTTTCCTTTCATCCACACAGTTAGCCCAATCAACATCTGAATAGACTGTCAGTTGAAAATTCTGATTCCTAGGATACCATAGGCCATAGTTCATTGTTCCTTTCAAGTATCTGAATATTCTTTTGACAGCTAACAAATGACTCTATTTAGGTGCATCTTGATACCTTCCTACCATTCCAACAACATGCATTATGTCTAGACGAGATGCTGTGATATACAATAGGTTGCCTATCATAGACCTATAGGAACTCTGATCAACATCAGGTGAGTCATCATCCTTTCTTAACTTGCATCCAGTGACCATAGGTGTGCTCATAGGTGTAGAATATTCCATTTGAAACCTTTTCAACATTTCTCTTAGATATTTCTCCTGAGAAAGAAATAATCCTTTAGACCTCTGAGTAATTTGCAGACCAAGAAAAAATGACAGTTCCCCTATCATAGACATTTCAAATTTAGACTGCAGGGCAGAGGAAAAACATTGTACCAACGAAGCATTATTGCTTTCGAAGATGATGTCATCTACATAGACCAACACGATGAACAAATCATTACCCTCTGTTTTGATATATATATATTGGTGTCAATTGTTCCTCACTTGAACCCTTTGTCTTGAAGATACTTATCCAATCTGTAATACCAGGCACGAGGAGCTTGTTTCAACCCATATAAGGCTTTCTTCAGCTTGCAGATAAATTCAAGGTTATCTGACAATTGGAAACCCTCTGGTTGTTCCATATAGACTTCTTCTTTTAGATATCCATTAAGAAAAGTTGACTTGACATCCATTTGATAGAATTTAAACTGTTTATGACAAGCATAGGCAAGAAACATTCTAATAGCTTCTAATCTTGCTACAGGTGCAAATGTTTCATCAAAGTCCAGTCCTTCTATTTGAGCATATCCTTTAGAGACCAATCTAGCCTTATTTCTTACAATATTTCCTTGCTAATTCATATTATTTTTGTAGACCGATTTGGATCCTATTACATTTTTATTTGCTGGCCTAGGAACGAGTTCCCAAGTGTCATTCTTTTCAATCTGGTCCAGTTCCTCATTCATTGATTTTAACCAATTTACATCTTCACTGTTTTCATTGAAGTTCTTGGGTTCCACCATGGATATGAAGGCCATATGTGATTGCTCGATGTCTTTGGTTATCCTTCTCCTGGTACACCTTTGTCTTTCTCACCAATTATCTGACTTTTAGGATGATTATTTTGAGTAATTCTGGAGGAAGGATTTGATGCTGATCGTTGTCCTGACTCTTCTTGTCTGGGTGTCTCTTCTCCATCTGATTCTTGGAACTATTCATCTTCAGTTTTAGCTGTGTCCTCTGTAGTAGACTCAATATTGCTCACCTCTCTTACTGAAACTCCTTCATCAACCTTTAAATCAATGCAATCAACTAATTTATGCAATCTTTTATTAAAGCATCTATATCCTTTACTACTGGTAGCATATCCTAGGAAGATGCCTTCATCAGCCCTGTTATCATACTTGCCATGGTTTTCATTATTATTCTTTATGTAGCACTTACTCTCCAAGAATTTGAAGTGTTTGATTGAAGCAGGTCTTCCATACCACAGTTCATAAGGTGTCTTGTCACTATGTGGTATGAGGTGGGCTTTGTTAAGAATACAAACTGCTATGTGTATTGCTTCTACCCAGTAAGTTTGACCAATGTTCTTCTCATTCATCATTGACCTGGCCATTTGCTGAACTGTTCTATTTTGCCTCTCAACTACTCCATTTTGTTGTGGAGTTCCTTGGATTGTGTATTCTCTCTTGATCCCATGTTTGTCACATAATTCCTTGAAATCACTTGACATAAATTCTCCTCTTTTGTCTAATCTTACTGCCTTTAACCTCTTGTCTGTTTGATTCTCAGTTAAAGCCTTAAATATTTTAAATTTCTCAAATGTTTCAGCTTTTTATTTGAGAAAAGAAACCCAAGTAAGTCTGGATTAATCATCAATGATCAACATAAAGTAGTTTTCCTTCCCTATGCCTTCCTGTCTTGATGGTCCACATAAATCCATATGAACTTATTGGAGTGGTTTCTCTGTTGAAGCAAATCTCTTGGATTTAAACTGTGTCGTGGTTAGCTTTCCTACTGGGTAGGGTTTAAACACAGAGTCTTGTGGCTTCGATATTATTGGAAGATCTTTTAATGCCTCAAGATTTTTGAGCTTGATTAAGTGGTCAAAGTTTAGATGTCCAAGTCTCCTATTCCATAACCATCTTTCATCATGTTTTCTTAGATTACACTCTTTGTTATATTCTTTCAACACATATACATTATTTTCTGTTCTTATGCCTTTAGCCACCACTTGACCTGGATTTACAGATTTTATCTTACAATCCTTGGAAGTGAACACCACTTCACATCCTCTGTCACACATTTGACTTACACTGAGAAAATTATGTTTCAACCCATCTACAAGAAGGAAATCCTGGGCTTTTCCTATACCATTACTCAAACTCACCATCCCTTTACCCTTGATTTTACCTGGTTCATCATTTCCAAAGGTTACATTTCCTGTTTTGATTTTACTTATAGACAAAAACTTATCCTTGTCTCCAGTCATGTGCTTGGAACATCCACTGTCTATATACCAGGGGTATTTTTTTTTTTGAGCTGAAAGTACTAGACCACATTTTTCACTATCTTTCTTTTTCTATGTGCTGACATTTCTAGCTAAAGGATTTATCCTTGGATCTGCCTTGTACTTCTTAAGATGACAGTTTGCAGCTTTGTGGCCAAAGTTATGACAGTTATAACATTTGAGCTCATTGTTCAGTATGTCAAATTGATTGGTGCTATGTTGTCTATTCATTGGCTGCTTAGTTCTATGTTGTAAAGATTGTTTATTTCTTGACCTCCTCAGTTGCATGTTTCTAAACTTAATTTGACAATTTACAATCTTATGACCAAAATTAGAACAATAAAAACAGTAGCCATGGAAGAAATTTTGGTACTTGAAGGATGGCCTTCTTCTTGGCATTTGTTGCTCCATCTTCTAATCTCTTTGTTTTTTATCAGGGATCATCTTGTCTTTATTATCTTTTGGTGACATAGTACTCTCATGGTCTGATTGTCTACTAAATTGGAACTTGCTAATATTTACTGGCTCTTTTCTTTCTGGTTGTTTGTTGCTTGAGCCATTTACATAACGTAAACCAATATTCAACAAAGGAGATCTCTGTTTGCTCAGAATGTCGTTAAGTTTTGTTGTGGCTTTAATGCTTGGAATATTTTGGAGATACAATGTTTTAAACTTCTCCATCTCTTTTTTGGTTTTTACTACCTCTTCTTCTAGGGCTTCACATCTTGCCCTCTTTTTTGATAGCTGCTATTTCAGACCGTCCTCTATTTTCTTTGCCTCTTCTAATTCCACTTTTAGCAGGGCAAAGTCTTCATCAGGTCCTTTATTGTCTTTTTCGAACTGTATCAACAATTGTTTTTTCTTTTTCTTCTTAGATCTGAGTTTAGCAATTTCTTCTAGAGAACTGATCAGTTCTTCTTCCAAGTCAACCACAACTTCTTCATCATCAACATCACTTATTGTGCCTTGATTATCATAATCCTCTTTGGCCATAAGAATAAAGTCATTAATCTTATCTTCACAGGAAGAGTCACTATTTGTATCTTTTGAAGAGTCATCATTGTTTACACATAGACTTTTCTTTTTACCAAATCTCTTGGGTTTGTACTTATTTTCACCTTCACAATTATGATCCTGTTTCTTGTGTGGACACTTAGATGCAAAGTGACCTATCTTTCCACAGTTAAAACATTTGAAGGGCAATTTTCCTTGGTACTTTCCTGATCCTTTCTTTAGTCTTCTCACAAATTTTGCTTCAATTTCATCAGGCTCAGAATCCTCATTCTTATCTGCTATAAATGATGCTTCTCTAGAGGTGGGTTTATCTTTACCTATCCTCATTTCATAGGCAGTCAAAGTTCCTAGGAGTTGGTCAATAGACAAAGATTTTAGATCATTAAGTTCTTCTATAGCAGAGACCTTTGGGTTGAACCTATCTGGTAAAGATCTCAAAATTTTATGAACTAAAGAGACATCCTCAATTTTTTCACCAAGTCCTATCATTGCATTTACTTGTTCTTCAACTCTTAGAAAGTACTTCCCAACAATTTCATCCTCTTTCATCTTTAACTGTTCAAACTGTAATCTATAGGTTTGAAGCTTGGCATCCTTTACCTTCTCATTACCTTCATAACTACTGATGAGTTTGTCCCACATTTATTTGGAAGATTCTAAGTGCATAACTTTTACAAATTTTGTTTCTGCAAGCCCACTCAGAATAACATTCATAGCCTTGGTGTTGAAGCTGAATTCTAGCTTGTCATCCTTAGAAGCTAGTACAACTGGTTTTATATAACTAGTTTCCACCACATCCTAGACATCTACACCTAGGGCCATTATGTAGGTTCTCATCCTAACTTTCCAGAAGGCGAAGTTTGTTCTATTGAACAGGGGGGCCTTATTGGTTGAAGTTCCTTCATGGCTAGTCATGTTTAAGCTCTAGTATATAACCTTAGATAAAAGGAACCAACTCTGATACCAATTGTTGGAAAACTGAGAGGGGGGGGGTGAATCAATTGTTACCGTGCTTAAACAATTATGCCCATTTTAAACTCTTTACAGAACACTCAATGATGATCACAATAAAGCAAGGAAGTAAGCAATAGAATATTCAACATCAATCACACACATGAAATATATATAGACAGATATTTCCCGAGGAAACCAATAAAGGGAAAAACCTCTTCTTCTTGATATGATAAGTAATCTTTATTTTCGGTACATTATCATTCTTATGAGCTCCAACTCTTCTTGAGGCTACAACCTTTGTTTTACAAGCAACAACTTGCCGAGAGCACCAACTCTCTGGTTTCTCTAGCACCCACTAGAAGAAAGCACCAACTCCCTGAGTGTTACAGCATCAAATGGATGGAAGCACCAACTTCCAGTCACACAGGCACCAACCTGTAGATTAGAGAACAATAGTTCTCCCTTTCACCACCCTGCCACCCTAGTTTTTCTGGCTGCAACCATATGGAAGCTACAACTCCCTGTGTTCAAGCACCCACTTGAAACTCCGAGGACACCAATCCTCCCTACCACCTCCCTACCACCCTGAAATATAAATCTTTTCTTTTATTTAATTTATCACAGTGATACAACATTTATCTATGGCTTACCAGTCTCATCACTATTCTGCGACATTGCTCTGCTCTGCCTACATCAATGTCTCTCTGCTCACCTCTTCTTGAGCTTTCTGATCTTCTGCTCTGTCTCCGTATGTGTACCTCAACTTTCTCTTCCTCTCTCAAATATGCATTTATGTTCCTTTCTTCTTCTTATGCTCTATGTCTTATTTCCATTATATGTGCTATGACTCTTCTGTGTGTTTCAACTCCTACACATATAATGCTTCTACCTACATGAATCACACTCAACAAAAAAAACTATCTCTTTTCTGTTCTGCGCATATTTATCATGCCAAGTCCTTTGCCAGAGCATACACTCAACTCTTCATCCTCTCTGGAAATCATATTGAGTCCGTTCTTCATCAGTGGGCATTATCCTGAGATTCTTCGACATCTTTGGCAGTTACAGTCTTCGACGCATTTTCATATGTTAATTGTCTAAATAATTAGTCTTCATTCCACTGGCAGTTACCTTGAGGCTCTTTAGCTCCTCTGGCGATCACCCTTCATCTTCTCAAGTTCTCTGGCCGATACAATCACTCCGTTCTAGTAGTTACAGCCAGTCAATTATGGCTTCTAAGCCCCTTCCCTCATGTGATCATTGACGGTGATCAATCCAAAAAGGTGCTTCCTGATTTCTGTTCAGTGAGCGCTGACTCCATTTCACGATATGAACTTGGGATATAAGCTTCATGTGACCACACGATTACGGGCGCGTCCATAGGCAGTTTGAGTGCAGCCTGTTTTTCACCCTGTAATTCACTACGAGCCTCAATACTTCCTTTCTCCAAAACCGTGGTTTCAATTGCGGCCCGCTCAGAAAAAATTAAGACCCAAGCATGTTCTGGCCCCGCAATGGAGCACGTCCATTGATCTCATGATATTGATGGTGCTCCTGAACGGACGGTTTATATTTTTCCTCTCAATTCTGCAGACTAGATCTCGCCTTCCTACATCAACGACAGAGATTTACTTTGTGATCCGGGCTCTGGGAGTTTCAGATCTCAAACCCTATTGTTGCATACTGGATATCTTCCAGAATGGAATATTTGCTGACATTTGTCCTCTTCAATCAACGACTCTGCCTTCTTTCCTTTGTCCATGCGTGATCCTTAGTCTCAATGATCATGTAACATGTGGCCCTCCAAAGCAATGGACGAGATCGATTTCGCCTTTTGGGCTTCGGGAGTTTTGATTCTCAAACTCCGCTTGCTCTTAGAGAATTTCACTCGGAGTCCACGATCCAATGACATGTGTCCCTTTCGGATCAACGGTCATGATCCTTTTGCGTCTCTAGACTTTGGAGATTTCAAATTACGCTATCCTTCCACTAGAGTAGATCGATGGATGAGAATGATCTCGAAGTGATCTTTCAGATTGAACGTCTCATGTCCACTTCGGGACTTCGACATTCGAGACTTCAAAGATTTTGTCATTTGCTAGTGGTAAAGATCCCGAATTAAAACTCCCAAAGTGATGTCACTTACTTACATCACTTGATGATGTGTCATGAGCCTAGTCGCTGCCACATGTCACTCAGATTTGTGATTTGCACGTACCTGAAATTCTGAATCAACTTGACACTTGTCATTGTCTGATTGTGCCATGTGTCCTTGCTGATGTAGTCTTGCTGGCATGGTCTTCCACATGTCCTTGTAGACATGGTATGCTGCGTGTCCTTGCTGACATGGTTTGCTGACCAACAAACCTGATCCAACAATCATCGTATGTCCTCCAAATCCGATGGTCCTTATTCATTTCAGATTTTTGGGTTTCGGGTATTTCAAATCTCAAACTTTCCGCAGCGTAACCTCCTCTCATATTTATATCTGAAGTGAATGTCGTTCGTCGATCATGATCCTAGATCAATGGATCGATATGTCTACGATGAAACTCTTCTATCTTATCCTGTCCTTCCACTTAGAATGATCCAACGGCTGAAGGAAATTCACATTTCGGGAATTTCAACTCTCAAGCTTTCTAGAGTGTAACCTCGCATATTTAGATCCGAAGTGAATCCTGTTCATTGACCAGGATCTTAGATCGACAACTCGATCTTTCTGCGATGCAAATCTTCTGTCTTATCATGTCCTTCCACTTCAAACTGATATGATGATTGTCGTTTACTTCGACTCTCCGACTCTCTGGACTTCGGGTTTTTCAAGACTCAAACTGAAAATTCCTCGAAGTGTTTTGCTCCAGAGTTGAGGATCATGTGCCACCTATCAGTCTTGACGATGGATGGTCCCTACTTACTTCAGGACTTTGGGACTTAGACAAGTCCACTATCCTATGCTCATCAAAGGCTTAACCTTTATGCATTTATCTATGGATCCAACGACTATTGATCCTTCGCGCTTAGATCCAACGACTGAGATCTGTTCTCCTCTTCTGCCTGCTTCTCCTATATGGACACTGATCCGATGACCACTGTCGCTCCTCCTCCTAATATTACAATTTCTTCCGACTTAGAAGGTTTTCTAAGTATTCAAAGGTTTTGGCCTCTGAACCTTCTCCTGCGGGTCTCGTCTTCGCTATTCTTGTTTTCCATTGCTGCTATTGTAATTCTTTGATTTCCTATTTGCCATTGTTGTTCTTGCCATCAATGACAAACACACTCTTTCCTGCAAAACATGCCAACCAATCAGGGTGAAGGAACTCTTAAGACTTTCAATCACGTAGTTGGTTGTGCATCCTGAAGGAAGAAAATGGCAGAAGAGGACAAGCATGGTGAACAGGAGAAAAAATTTCACATGGTATTTTATCACATGTCAGAAATGGTCGAACGAATGTATGGAGATTACAAGAAGATGATGAATAAGAAAGGAAAGAAAAATGAAGCACATGCAAATGATGATGCTTCGGTAAACCAAGGGGCTGGAGGAGATCCTCTTGAGCCTCCGTCTTCACCTTCAAGTTCTAGTTCTTCTTCCTCTGAGCATTCTCATCATTCTCATCCTTCTAGACATAAAGCCTATTTTAAGAAACCATTATTAAAGCTTGATGTAAAATTTTCTTTACCTATGTTTAATGGAGATGCTAATCCTGAAAAGCTAGATAATTGGATCCGACAGGTTGAAGTGTATTATTGTGTCCAACATATTGATGAAGAGGAAGATAAAGTGCAACTGGCTTCTCTTCGATTGGAAGGCACTGATCTCGTATGGTGGGAGAGAAAGATTCATGACATAAGTAAGTGTGGTAATCTTCTTTCTTCATGGTCAAAATTTAAATTAGCGATAAGGAAGAAATTTTATCCATTAGGGTATTTACATAAAGCAATGATGGAATGACAAACTTTAAGGCAAAGTAAAGGTCAAGCTATACAAAATTTCACAGAAGAATTTAGTAAGAAAGCTCTTGAATTGAAAATTCCTTTGGATTATTATGAAACTTTAATGAAGTATATTGGCACACTTCACAGTTATATTTGTCATACTTTGCTCTTTTTTAACCCCACTAGTCTTGATGAAGTTTATGTGCAAGCCACTCACCTTGAGAACAAGAGGAAACATGTTCAAGAACATCCCACGAAGAAACCTTCCAATCTCCCACATAATACTTTTAAGAAGTTTAAAAGGAAGGGCAAACAAACTTCCACAGTGAAGAGAGAAGGAGGAAAACCATCTTGCACTCACTGCAAGAAGAATGGTCATAATTAAGAACACTATACTGCATCCAGAAAAGAAACCGAAACAGTTCAGTGGAAAGGGGAAGACAAACACCGTTGCTACAATGAAACAAGATCTTTGATCCAGGGGATCAAATTTTGCTCAAAATTCAAAGTGCTTGGAATCGCTTCAAATCAAATAGGAGCGTAGGCCTCGTCTTCACGAACCCAATGCAACTCGTTTGGGTTCAAATGGATGTCGGATGAGAGAGATATCACGTTTTGTTCAAAACGTCAAACATGCAAAAAAAAGGGATGCTGACTGTACAGTCCGTATGGATGCCGACATGGCATGTCCGTATGACACGTGGCATAGCTGAATTGGCAGGACCATATGACATGGAATTCATTGGTTGATAGATGTGGATGAATAGTTTGCTGACACATGGCATTTTGTGACCAATGGTTTGGTGACACGTGGCCCATTCGTGGGCTGCCACATGGCACCCTGTTATTTGTTGTTGGTTTAAAAGTTATGGAGTCCGTGGGGATTGAACCCCAGACCTCCCCACCATGCATAGCCTTTGCAAAGTCCACTCTGCCAACATACCACACCGTGTTCCTTATTATATATGTGGTTTAAAATAAATTTAAATTTGATTTGTTGTAAAGTTTGGCGCGGGGTCGGGCTGGGGCTTAGCCCCAGCCCATGGTTGTATTATTTCACATATGACCGGAGGTTACGCCATTGGTGCGTGCGCGGTTTTTTTGATTTGGTTTCAAACGGTTATACAACCAATGCCTGCCACTTGTCACAACCACACTTGCTCTTAAAGTCTTGGCCCTTTTTATTTAAACGCGCGGTCACATGGGTCACATGACCACGGCCTTAGCGGTTAGGGGCTAGGCGTGCCCATAACCGTCCTACAGTTCGCACCGTTTGTGCGGTTGCACCCGGTGCTGAGTTTTAACACATAAAAGCACGTGGGGGATAGGTTGAGGCAACAAGGGTGCATTTTGGCGATCTAGAGACAACAAGTTTGAAGGGGAACTTCCAGGAAGCCTATCTTCTTCAATTTTTGGCCAAACGAGGTGCCAAAAAAGCCTAGCTAGGGGTTTTTGGACGTTCTGAAGCCATTGGAGCCATCTATTTGGAATTTTGAGCATTGTAAAGCACATATTTGAGCACTTTGAGAAAATAATACAAAAGATCCATTGGAAGCTGGACCAAGAGATGTAGCCCAAGAGAGGGGTGAACTCCTTTATCATTTGCCGTGTTATGTGTTTTCTGTTCACTGTTTATTGCTGCCGTTTATATGCATCTTGAATGAGTAATTTATATAAAAGTTGTGTTGCAAAATTGATCCATTTGCATTTTAACACATGAAATAAATCTTGCAAAAATTTTCAAGAATACAAGTCTTCATTTTTAGATCAAGTTGGTATCAAAGCTTTGATTTTTGAAGACTTGATTATTTGCAAGTGTTTTGTTTTCTGATGCTCACAAGTTTGAAACTCACAAGAGGAGAAGGTCAACTTGTAGAGACAAGTTCTCATCATTCAAGAAGGAATATTATATCATCACCGCAAGTTTCAAGGAGGCATTCACCAAGTATGGCTCATGAAGAGAGTCATGAACATATTCCTGCAGAAGATGAAGATCTCATAAAGGCTATCATGGAAATGAGAGAAATGATGAAACTCTTGATGGAAAGGAATACAAGATTTCAAGGTGAAGGCTCCAACCCTTCAAAGCACAAGGGAGACAATGGTGATAAAACTACAAACGGAAATGGAGGGAATGGTGCTTCTCCACCACCCTCACCTCCATCTTCTTCTTCTTCTTCTTCTACCAGTTCAAGACCTCTTCCAAATTCTCAAAAAGGACATGGTAAAACTCCTTCACAAATTCCTTTGTTAAAGCTTGATATTAAATTCGAATTACTAATGTACAATGGAGAAGTAAATGCTGAGAAATTAGATAATTGGATTCGTTAGATTGAGGTGTATTGTAGGATACAAAAAATTCAAGATGATGAAACTAAGATTCAACTTGCTTCTTTAAGATTGGATAGTGCAACACTCATTT
>ML781912.1:688598-715908 GCA_009831015.1 Picea engelmannii | reverse complement strand
ATCATGCATGAGAGTTATGTTGAGCAATATGCTTTAGATATTGATTTTAAAGAAGTATATGAGACTTTGTGTCATTCTAACCATGTTGAGGAATTGGATTACCATGTGCATGATAATCTTTTGTATCATCTTGGCAAGCTATGCATTCCATAGGGTGAAAGAATCAACATAATAAGAGAAGCCCATTCTTCTCTTATTGCTGGTCACTTTGGTGTAGGTAAGACAGTGGCTAATTTGCAAAGGTACTGCTATTGGCCTAAAATGAATGAAAGTGTTTCAAGATATGTTCAAGGATGTTCGTTATGTGCCACAAGCAAACCTAGCAATCAAAAGTTGGGTTTGTATACTCCACTTCTGGTTCCTTCTCGTCCTTGGGAAATCATTTCTATGGATTTGGTAGGAGGTCTACCTATGTCTAAACGAAATCATGATTATCTTTATGTTGTGGTTGATCGATTTAGAAAAATGTGTATTTTGATGCCTTGTAAGAAGCAGGTTACAGCTGAGAAAACGACACAAATGTTTTTTCAAAATGTTTGGGTACATTTTGGATTGCCTAAATCCATTATTTCTGATTGGGATTCTCGATTTATTGGAAGTTTTTGGTTGAGTTTATGGGCACTCATGGACACCAAACTGAAAAAGAGCACAACTTTTCATCCGCAAACCGATGGTCAGACAGAAGTGGTAAATAGAAAAATGGTGCATCTTCTTCATGGTTATTGCAGCAAACATCCTAAACTTTGGGATGAGCATTTACACAACATTCAACATGCTTACAATCAAGCTAAGCACTCTTCAACTCAAACGTCACCATTTGAAGCATGTTTTGGCTATTTGCCCAAATCTCCTTTAGATTTTATATTTGGGAAGGATATTGCTATTGATGGTCAGTATGACATTGATGGCGCATAAAAGTTCATTGAAAAAATTCAGTCGATACATCAAATGGTACAAGAGCAGTTGGAAAAGGGTCAAGCCAAGTACAAGACGAGACATGAAAAGCATCGTGTTGATCACAGTTTCCAAGTTGGAGATGAAGTTTGGCTTTACATTAGTAAGGAGAGGCTTAAAGGAGAAGGTAAAAAATTGAAACCAATTCGATACAGTCCTTTCAAGATTCTTGACAAGATTGGTAATAATGCCTTCCGTTTAGATTTGCCTCCTTATATGCAAATGTATGCAGTTGTTAATGTTGAGAATTTGAAATTGTATGAGCCTACTTTGATTGATGATCAAGGAAATCATGTTCACATTCCTTATATAGATGATTTTTCCCCAGAATATCTTACAGAATTGCATGAAGACATAATCCTTGACAGGAGAATGAGAACTTCAAAACGAGGAAATGTGGAATATCTTCGAGTTGGTATTAAAGGCACAAATCCAAGCAAAGCCAAGTGGATTGAGGTTGGAAAGGTGAGGGAGCTATACCCTCATCTTCAGATAGATTGAAAATAGTCTTTTGGAGGTCCAAAATCTTTCCAATGGGGAGGTGTGATCCAGGGGATCAAATTTTGCTCAAAATTCAAAGTGCTCGGAATCACTTCAAATCAAACAGGAGCATAGGCCTCATCGTCACAAACCCAATACAACTCGTTTGGGTTCAAACAGACGTCGGATGAGAGAGATATCACGTTCTGTTCAAAACGTCAAACAAGCAAAAAAAAGGGATGCTGACTGTACAGTCTGTACAGTCCGTACAGATGCTGATGTGGCATGTTTGTACGACACATGGTAGAGCTGAATTTGCAGGACCGTATGACATGGCATTCATTGGTTGGTAGATGTGGACGAATAGTCTACTGACATGTGGCATTTTCTGACCAATGGTTTGGTGCCATGTGGCCCAGTCGTGGGCTGCCACGTGGCACCCTGTTATTTGTTGTTGGTTTAAAAGTTATAGAGTCCATGGGAATCGAACCCCAGACATCGCCACCGCGCATAGCCTTTGCAAATTCCACGCTGCCAACATACCACATCGTGTTCCTTATTATATATGTGGTTTAAAATAAATTTAAATTTGATTTGTTGTAAAGTTTGGCGCTGGGTCGGGCTGGGGCTTAGCCCCAGCCCGCAGTTGTATTATTTCACATATGATCGGAGGTTACACCATTGGAACGCACGTGATTTTTTTGATTTGGTTTCAAACGGTTATACAACCAATGCCCGCCACTTGTCACAACCACACTTGCTCTTAAAGTCTTGGCCCTTTTTATTTAAACGCGTGGTCACATGGGTCACACGACCACGACCTTGGTGGTTAGGGGCTAGGCACACCCATAACCGTCCTACAGTTCACACCATTTGTGCGGTTGCGCCCGGTGCTGAGTTTTAACACATAAAAGCGAGTGGGGGCTAGGTTGAGGCAACAATGGTGCATTTTGGTGATCCAGAGATAACAAGTTTGAAGGGGAACTTCCAGGAATCCTATCTTCTTCAATTTTTAGCCAAACAAGGTGCCGAAAAAGCCTAGCTAGGGGTTTTTGGACGTTCTGAAGCCATTGGAGCCATCTATTTGGAATTTTGAGCATTGTAAAACACATATTTGAGCACTTTGAACAAATAATACAAAAGATCCATTAGAAGCTGGACCAGGAGATGTAGCCCAAGAGAGGGGTGAACTCCTTTATCATTTGTCGTGTTATGTGTTTTATGTTCACTGTTTATTGCTGATATTTATATGCATCTTGAATGAGTAATTTCTATAAAAGTTGTGTTGCAAAATTGATCCATTTGCATTTTAACACATGAAATAAATCTTGCAAATTTTTTCAAGAATACAAGTCTTCTTCATTTTTAGATCAATCTTGGTTCTGATTCAGGAGATGAAGGAAATATCACAACGGTTGGAGTACAAGGTAAATATTCTCTTCATGCTAGTTCAAGTTCCAATAATGAATCTCATGTTGATGAATGAAACATGAATGATTTATTTCATATGAGAGTTGTATCTAAACATAATAAGATATATACATTATTTGATCCGGGTTCCCAAGTAAACTTAATATTTGAAGCACTTGTCAAGAAGATGGGTCTTGAAATGAAACCACATCCGAAGTCTTATCCTCTTGGTTGGGTATGTGATAAAGCAAAACTTAATGTCACCAAACAATGTAGGATCAAATTTTCTATTGCTTCAAAGTTGAATGATGAAGTGGATTTGGATGTTGTACCACTTGATATATGGGGCATAGTGTTGGGAAGTCCTTATCTTTATGATAGAAAAGAAGTCTTCTTTCGTCATGAGAACAAATACCACCTTACTAAAGGTGGAGTGGAATATATTGTTAGAGCTCACAACACGAGGGTAAACACAACACTTATTAGTGCAGGGAAAATGAAAAGACTCATAAACACTAATAAGAGATATGTACTCATGGTCGTTAGAGAAAAAGATGTCGGGACATACGACGCTTTACAAGGGTGTGATCCATCTCATAAAAAGGAATTAATTAATATTGTTTCTAAGTATGATGATATTTTTCAGGAACCAGGTGGATTACCTCCTAAGAGGGAAATCCAACATGAGATACATCTTCAGCAGGATTCTCCTCTTCCTAATGTGGGCATGTACATGATGTCAGTTATGGGGATGATAGAGATCAAGAAGAAGGTACATGGCTTATTGGATTAAGGGGTCATCAGGCCTAGTTCATCTCCTTGTGGTTCTCTGATCATGATGGTGCCAAAGAAGGATGACACATGGCGAATGTGTGTCAATTACTAGACCTTAAATAAAATCACAATGCAAAATTGATACCCTCTTCCTCGTATAGATGATTTACTTGATCAATTGAAGAATGTTGTTTATTTCACTAAGTTGTATTTGCATAGTGGATATCATCAGATTAGGGTCGCAGAACATGATGCATGGAAAACTGCCTTTAAAACCAAACAAGGATTGTTTGAGAGGTTAGTTATGCCGTTTGGGCTTTGTAATGCTCCAACAACTTTCATGCGTGTGATGAATGATGTATTCATACCTTTCCTAGATGACTTTGTGATTGTATATTTAGACGACATTCTTATTTTTAGCGGGACTTGGGGTGAACATGTGAGGCATGTAAAACAAGTATTGGATACTTTTCAAAGGGAAAAGCTGTATGTAAAATTGTCTAAATGTGAATTTGGCAACACTGCACTTGTGTACTTAGGTCATATTGTAGGAGGAGGACAATTGAAAATTGATCCTTCCAAAAGTGATGTAATTGTAAATTAGCCTGATCCAAAGAGTGTAACCGAATGTCAAAGCTTCTTAGGTGCAGTCCATTATTGGAGGAGATTCATTCCCAAGTTCTCCTTTATAGCAGCTCCTTTGCATGCCTTAACCATTGTGAAGAACACTTTTCAATGGGAAGGAAAGCAAAAAATATCTTTCAACATTTTGAAGGAGAAGATCAATACCGCACCAGTATTAGCACTGTTGAATCTTTAACATCCTTTTGAGATCGAGATAGATGCCAACGGATGTGCCATGGGTGCAGTATTGATGCAATATCATAAGCTTATATGTTACCACTCTGAAACTTTTAACCAAGTTGTTTTTAACTATCCTACATATGATAAAGAGTTGTATGCATTAGTCCATATTGTAAATAAATGGAAGAACTACTTGTTAGGGAAGGAAACAATCTTACATACAGATCACCAACCCTTACAATATCTTCAATTATAGACCAAATTGCAACAATATCGACACTACAAATGGATGGGTTTTCTACAACAATTTCATTTGGTAATCAAGTACAAAAAGGGTACAAGTAACAAGGTAGTTGATATGCTTTCTAGACCTCCTATTGTTGCTTCTATTATTTTGAAGAATACTTCTTTATCTCATGATAGCTATGTAGAATAGTATTCCATTGATGAATATTTTAAAGAAGTATATGTGAAGCTAACCCTTGGTGCATAGGTAGAGAACTATTGTCTGCAGAGAAAACTACTCTACCATCTTAGAAAGCTATGTATTCCTACAAGTGAATGAGTCCATGTAATACGAGAAGCTCACACTTCTCTTGTGTATGGGAATTTTGGGGCAGGAAAAATTATGGCTCATTTGCAGAGGTTTTGTTACTAGCCTCAAATGAAAGCAATTGTAACTAAATATGTAAAGGGGTGTGTGATGTGTTCTACTTGTAAGCCCATTAATAGAAAATTGGGGCTATACTCACCACTTCCTATTCCATCCCATCCTAGGGAAAGTATCTCCATGGATTTTGTAGGGGGTTTACCAATGACCAAAGGGGGTCATGATTATTTGTATGTTGTAGTGGATAGGTTCAGCAAGATGTGTATCTTGATGCCATGTAAAAAGCATATCACTGCTGAGCAAATTGCTAATATCTTCTTTCAGTATGTCTAGGTTCACTTTGGATTACCCACATCCATTGTCTCAGATCGAGATACTCAATTCCTTGGGGACTTTTGGACTAGTTTGTGGAGGATGATGGACACCAAATTGAAGAGGAGCACTACTTTCCATCCATAGATCAACAGACAGACAGAGGTGGTAAATCAAACAATGGTACTTTTTCTTCGAGGCTACTGCAGCAAGCATCCCAAGTTATGGGATGAACATACACTCTATGTACACCATGAGTACAATCGAGCTTTACATTCATCCACTTAGAGTTCACCTTTTGAGACATGTTTTGGGTACCTACCAAAGGTTCCTTTGGACTTGATGTATGGGAGAGATATCGATGTGAATGAAGAACAAATAGAGGACAGATCCTGCAAGTTCATCCAAAGGATCTAGCAGATACACCATGCAATAAGGGAATAGTTGGAGAAAAGTCAAGCACAGTATAAAGCTCGACATGACAAGCCCATGGTTGATCATCAGTTCCAGGTTGGAAACAAGGTATGGCTTCACATCAGAAAGGAGAGATTGAAGGGTGAAGGCAAGAAACTCAAGCCCATCCATTATGGACCCTTCACTATCTTGGAGAAAAGTGGTGCCAATGATTTTCATCTGGATCTTCCACCTTACATGCAGATTTACTTAGTTGTGAATGTTGAGAACTTGAAACTTTTTGAGCCTCCCATGATCATGGATCAATATGAGGAAGTTTCAATACCTTCAATTGATGAGTTTGCACCTGAGTACTTGGATGAGTTATAGGAAGATATCATCTTGGACAAGAGGACGAGGACTTCACACATGGGTGATGTTGATTATCTTCGAGTAGGCTTAAAAGACACACATCCAAGCAAGACAAAGTGGATAGAGAAGGACAAAGTGAGGGGACTCTTCCCTCACTTACCTGTTGATTGATGAAATCTTTTGGTGGTCTAAAAATATCTCAGTGGGAAGGTGTGATCCAAAAAGGATCCAGAGAAGGCTAATAACAACTTAGAACTCACAGAAGCAACTCAGAATGCTTAGAATGGCTCTAACATGTAGATAAAGAGAAAAAATTAAAAGTTCCCAAAACTCAGTGAAAATGGAATGATCACGAAGGGCACGTCATAAGATTTCCAATGATGTAAACGACTTGTCAAACGAAGTTACGGATTGAAATATATTCGTGGTCTATGTTTGGTCAACCTAGCTCAGTCAGCAGGGGATGAGTCAACATCCGTACTGCTGACGTCAGCATCCATACAACACACGTGGCAGTAGTAGGGAAGTGACACGTGGTATGCTGACTTCAACATGATGATGTGGTAGCACTAGAGGTTGCCACATGTCACCCAGTTTTTGGCGTTTTGGACCGATATGTGGACCAATTAGATCGTGCCACGTGGCAATCCATACAGTTCGTACGACTAACGTGGCATGCTGACACGGTGCCCTGACATGGCGTGATGACTTGGCCGGGGAAAACGTGGCCCAATGATAGGCTGCCACATGGCCCAATCAGGGGCTGCCACGTGGCAGGCAGGAAATGCATAAGGACAACTCGTGAACGAAATTTGAAAAAAATAGTTGGCGGATCTGCCAAATCTGGGGGACCACTCCAACTATAGCCACGATTATATATCGTTGGAGAACTTTCTAGCGCCACTAGTAAGTATCGCGGAAGGGATATATATTGTATATAACATATAACAATACCAAACCAAAAGGAGAGTCTACGGGGCTTGACCCCAGAACCTCCACCATAGCCTATGCCTTAATACATTCACCCCTAACCATTAGGTCGCGGGTACCACATGGTTTATAATGCCGAGTTTTATTATTAAAACATGAATCTGCCCAACCACGAAGGAGGAGGTGCACAGACCGTACGACCTGCCGGACATGCTTTTCAATGCAAGGTACAGTCATCATTGCTGGTTGCAAAGGGCACAAAAACCGAGACAAAATTCTTCTTGGGCCTGGGAGTGTCAAAGTCAAATCGAGGTGTGGAGACAATCATTTTTGAGTAATTCGATGTGACGAATTTAGTGGTGTTGTTTGTTTTCTGATCTGAGCATTATTTATGCAGCTTGATTTCAGAATGAGGTCTACTTATGTATTTTTCCAAATTCTTTTGCTGAGTTAATGAAAGGGCCTACCCATTTGAGAGCAGGACCCGGAGACGTAGTTCACCAGGGACAAACTCCGTTATCAAGTTTTTGTGTTTAGATCTGATGCTTATGTCTCTTCATTTTTGAGTTTTCCCTTCTTTAATGGTGCACTTTAATTTGTGCTCATTTAATGCAATTTTTTATAAGTCATGATGAAAAGATCCCAGATCATCAACAATACTAATATAACAATAGAAGTACAACAACTCAATATCTAGGACTTTACATGAGACTTTGTCTAGTGGTTTAATAAAACTATTAAATGTTAGTGTTTCAAAATGTTCCATAAAGAAATGTACTACTACATAGGATATGGAAGATTTCATAGTAATACCTTCAATTTGTTCATAAAATTTACTTACTTTTGAAGTTTAATTTAGACAAAATAATTTACCTTAAAGATTTTCAAACTAAAATAATTTAGTTACAATACTTTCAATTCGAAAATTAAAATAATTCAATTTATGAAAAATCACTTAATATTAATATAAATTGTTAACCATAATATCTTGTATAAAGTTAACATATATCTTAAAACAAAATAACACAAACACATACTTTTATTTTATTTAAAAAATTATATTAAAATACAAAACTACTTCTACTTCAATTGTATAGAAATTGGTAATTTTATGTACATATTGATTACACCATCTTCGATTGGTAATTGTTTCAATGTAACAACCCCCCAAAAAAGTTAATTTGTTGGGGCTTTAATTGAGAGATGAGAATCGACCCTAGCTAAACTTATATGCAAGGACATCGACATCTTTGTTACCTTCCGTTAACATAGTTACCTTTTGTGATTATCTCATGTAAATATAATAATAAGTGAAGGTCGGGGACAATGCCCCATTTTGTTTAAGTTGGTTTGATAACCTTGAGTCTTAATCATCATATTTTAAGTGTTTCATTGCCTTTAAATTTTGTCATCTTTTTAGGTGTTTGTGTTTATGGGTCTTTGATAACAACACAACCATCTTTACTTGATTGGATTTTTTTTTAAGCCAATTCAACTTTTTCCTCTCCTAATTTCCTAGAAACCATCTTGAAATCTTGAGCTTTGGCCCAATATTGTTCCAAATTAAGTTTCTACATTATTTAATTATTTAATTTGCTTAACCAATATAGAACAAGTTTGTTTTTTCGAAAACTAATCCTATTTAAACAAAGCTTGAAATGTTGATAATAAATCATGGTCAAAATCATACCACATCCCATAGACATCTTCACCATAAGTAAGTTACTACTAGATATCCAATTTCAAATAAAACTCTACATATAAAGACTATATTCTCATAATCTAAAATTTCTATCCATTTATAAATCTCCAAAATTTAAAATTACTTTTTATAAAAAAAAAAACTCCAAATCCAAAATTACTTTTTATAAAAAAAAACTCAAAATCCATTGCTATGCATAGTTTAATGTAGGAGAGAAACCCTTTTTTCTTCTTTATTTCCATTGTAACAAATAAATTTACATGTTCCAAAGAGACCCTAATAAATGAATGGGACGCCTGATAGATTGAGATCAATCAATGGGTACATTGTAGAGTTGCAGGTAGTTTGGTGGATCGACGACCAAGATCGCATTTGATCTCGTGATCAACGATCCAGATTCACTTTGATAAATTTAAAAATTTATAAGGTTTTGGCCATTTGGAAGGTTGAGCAAATCAACGGTCAAGATTCATTTTCAGTGGTTGGAAAATGGATTAAATCAATGGTCTGGATTCATTTTCTGTCGTTGGGAGGTTGGAGCCAATCAATGACTAGGATTCAACTTCGAAGGTTTGCAAAGTGGAATAGATCGATGGTCTGTATTACTTTTTGGAGGTTGGAAAAGGGGATTCGATTGATGGTCAAGATCATCTTGGCTTGGAGATCGATAGTCCAAATTCATCAGGATCTTAGTTGAAAAATTTCTAAGTACTGGAGTTAGCCAAAGGAAATCGTTGATGGTTGACGGTCGGGTCGGCTGGATTCAGCGAAGTGTTTTCAGTCGTCAATGGAAATTGTTGATGGGTCGATGGTTGGGGGTCGACCGATATGGTGAACTGTTTTGATCGAGCAAGAGAATTCGTTGATGGTAGGGTGTCGAATGATTCAACAAAGTGTTTCATTGAGCAAGAGAAAGCGTCGATGGTTGATGGGTCAGTGGTTTGACGTTGACCGATTTGGCTAGGTGTCCAAGTCATCCAAGAGAAACAATTGATCGTTGATGAAGGAAAGAGAGTGATGACGCATCACGCTACATCATCATCCACGTGTCATGCAATGTTAGATGAGTTGACACCTCAGGATGACATGTCATGCCACATCAGCAACCACGTCTCATGCCACATTAGCCCAAAAGTGGTCGATGGTCAATGGTCGGGTTGGTCGACATGGAGAAGTGTTTTCATCAGCCAATAGGGATGGCCGATGGTCGGGTGTCGACCAAATTGGTGAGGAGTTCCATTCCCCAATGAAAATCATTGATGATCGAAGGCCGAGTCAGTTAGTTTAGTGTTGTGTTGCAAATCGGTTGTCAAGGGAATGAGCTGATGGCTAACGATTGGGTCGACAATTTGGGCAAAATGTTGTGCACGTCTAAAGGAAATAGTCAATTGTCGATCACCGATGGAGCTCGAATCAATGGCCTAGATTTTACCCGATTTGAGATCAATGAATCAAATTTAAAGGGGTTGTTATAATGATAAAATAGTCAATTTTATATGAATTTTTCTAAACTTTTCATATTTTTTAAGGTCATGAACTTGTGGGGCAATTTTGAGGCCCTAAATGACATTTTTAGGAAATCAAAACCCACGAGAACTAAGTGTACGAAAGTACATTGTGTCTTTGTAGCTCAAATAAAAAAACTCATAGAGAGTTATCCAATGAGCTATTATGGGAACAAGATAGAGCTCGTATGAGAAAGTTACAACCAAAACAATAAGGGTAAAATTTTGGCACAAAATTACTTCCAAAGGGCATAACTCCTTTCTCAGAAGTCTGTTTGGGGAATATGAGTGGAGTATGGAAAGATTATGACCCATAGAAAACATCCATGGAGCCATATTTGGAATCTGAGTATGTAAAAATGTGCAAGAAGAAAAATAAGACATGTGTAGCATACATGGGTAAATTGGGTAAAATAACCTAAACTTCTTCGGACCATAACTTTCAGCTAGGAGCTTGGATTTAAGTAAATTAACAGTCCTTGGAAAGGTCTTGAGGAGTGGAAGAAAAATGTCAACCCAAAATTTTGAATTGGGTACTAAAATTTCTCAGAAAGTAATAATTTATTTCTGTAGCAGTAAAAGAGGGGAAATTGCAACATGTAAATGTTGTAACTTTTTGCTCATAACTCAAATTGGGGCATGAGAACAACCATTGGAAGGATGTTTCAAAAAGGAATGAATCTAAGGAATCAAATTTTGATTTGGTGCATTGGGTCCTTCATAAATTGTGATAAATAATAACCTATATTCTAATTGATAAAACAATTTATGTTATGCATTCTAACCATTATCATTACATGCACATTTCTTGCAGAAATAGAAGTATAGGAAAACAAATCTAGTTCTTATATGAGGGATGGAGTCATGGATGATGCCCAACAATATTACAACCATGATAAAGAGATCAGAGGTCTGCATGCATCATAGGTAATGTTGAGACGAAATCTAATGGAAGAAGAGATAGACATGAGCCTGTAATTATTAGAAGCCTGCATAAAGAAGTGCAAAGCTATAGATTTGATAACAAAAGGAATATGAAGGCTCAGGAAGAGATACTTCAAAGTTTGAATATGTTTCATAAGAAAGTCAACAAAGACTCTGGCACCAAGAAAGCATATAGTGCTATAAAAGTGACAACATCTAGATCCCAAAGCAAAAGGGATGATCATGGGGATGAAAATTAGTAAAGAAGCATGAGAAGGTGCCATCATTGGAAATCCACTAGAAGAAATCATGCAAGTTTGGGGTAGGGGAGTCGTCCAAGTGTGTCTCTTGTATGGAGGCAAAGGATAAGGCTTGAGGTAGACATCTTGCAAGGTGAACTCAGGAAGATCAAGACACCAACTTTCAATGGTGAGCACATGAAAAGAGAAGAGGTCGAGACCTAGTTGTTGGTAATAAAGAAATATTTACAGTTGCATGATTACCCCTCAAGGGTAGAATCCATAATTGCAACCTTCCAATTGCAAAGAAACACAACCATGTGGTGGGATCGACTTAATCAAGCCAAGCACCTTGATGAGAAGAGGATTTTATCGAGGCAGTTCAAAGGATATTTCCAAGAGAAATAATTATTTGAGCGTTTTTATGAAAGGAGGATGAGAGAGTTCTTTGAACTCAAGTTGGGAAGCATGACATTGGAGGAATATGAGAAAATGTTCTTTGAATTGTTGAAGTGTGTTGACTTCATAAAGGATGAAAAATTCAAAATCCAAAGGTTTCTCAATGGGTTACTCTCCTTCTATATTGACAATCTTCAATATGATAACCCCAAGACTTTGGAGGAAGCCATAAGGAGAGAAAATCATCTTTATGAGCAGAGTAGAGGAAGGCAATTTTCCAAAAATATTGGAATGAAAAAATGAAGGGTAAGGAGGATCAAAGGTAGAAAGGTTTTAAGCCACCTTTTTTCAAGAACAATTCCCAAGAAAATCAACAAGGTCAATCAACCCAAAATGAGTATAATACTGCAGATTCATTTAGGAAAAGGCAGAGGCAACAACCTGTACAATGTTGGGGATGTGAGTGAAATCACTTATATAGGGACTACCCTCACAAAGGTGAAATAATGAGGACTATACAAAACATTCAAGAGACTGAAATAGTTGAAGACATGGGAGGAAACATGCCAAGGATTTATGCAACCTTGGACAACAAGCAAGCAAAATATCAATCCCCCATGATTGAAGGGGAAGGTAAGATTGAAAACCATCCCATAGCAATTTTAATTGATTCTAGAGCTAGCTATAGTTACATAAACTCTAACATTGTTGAAAGATTTCACTTACGAAGGAGTAAGCATAAGAAAACTTGGTTAGTTCAGTTAGGCATCGGGGATAAGAGGAAGATCAATGAGCTAGTTAAGGATTGTCTGATAGACATGAATGGAATCAAGACAAAGGTAGATGCAAACTTCATACCATTGGATTCATATGATTGTCTAATTGGCATGGATTGCTTGGAAAAACACCATGTTTTCCTAGACTGTTACAAAAATCACATATATTGATGAAAAAGGGTATCAAGGCAAGATTCAAGGCATTCCAAGAGTTGTAGTTGTTAGAGAGATTTCATCCATGCAAATGAAAAATATTTTTAGGAAGGGATGTCAATTTCGTGAATCCCATATGGAAGAGGAAACCAAAGATAAAGTGGAAAGCATTGAATACCATCCACTCTTGAGGGATTCTGAATATGTTTTTAGAGAAATCCTAGGGTTTCCACCGAAGAGAGAAAATGATTTATTTATTGATTTGGTGCCAAGAGATGCCCCGGTTTCCAAGACACCATACAAAATGGGCACACATGAATTAAAGGATTTGTAGATGCAATTTGAAGAAATTTTGAAGAAGGGGTATATACGCCCAAGTGTGTTACCTTAGGGAGCCCCAGTGCTATTTATCAAGAAGAAATATGGAACCTGAAGGCTATGTATTGATTTCAAGCAGTTGAATAAGGTCACCATAAAGAACACATATCATTTTCCAATGATTGATGATTTAATTGATCAGTTGAAAGGTGCACAAATATTTTTAAATATTGACTTGAGATCAAGCTATCATCAAGTGAGGATAAAAGAAGAGGACAATAATAATATGACATTCAGGACAAGGTATGGGCATTATGAATTTACGATAGTGTCATTTGGACTATCAAATATCCCAGTTGTTTTTATGTCCCTGATGAATGCATTGTTCAGGGAGTACCTGGACAAGTTTTTGATTGTGATCCTAGATGATATGCTCATCTACTCTAATTCAAAAGAGGAACATGAGCAAAATTTAAGGATGGTTTTGAAAGTTTTAAGAGAGAATAAACTGTATGCTAAGATAAGTAAGTGCATCTTTTATCAAAATAAGATTCACTACTTGGGGCATATAATTTTAGTAGAAGGGATAGTAATGGATCTCGAGAAAATATAGGCCATTAGAGGATGGACAGTGCCAAAGAATGTGACAGAAGTCAAATAACTCACGGGTATTTACATTTATTACCAAATATTCATAAAATGATTTTCAAATATTGCAAGCCCAATCACTTCTCTGCAATAGAAGGGAGTGAAATTTGAATGGACATCCAAATGTAAACAAACATTTCAGCAACTAAAAGACATATTGATCAATGCGCTAATATTAAAGATTGTAGATCTAGATGCATGTTTTTTGTGTGCACTAATGCATGCAAGGAAGGGCTTGATGGAGTCCTCGGTCAAAAATATCATGTGGTATGCTACGAGTCCAGAAAATTAAAAGAGCATGAGAAGAATTATGCTACACATGACTTGGAATTAACATCAATTGTACATGCATTAAAAATGTGGAGACTTTACCTTGTGGGGAAGAAATTTGAGCTAAGGACATGTTAGAGATACTTCACACACACCTAGGATTTATTTTTACTAAGGTTTTCCCTATGTTTATTAGTCATTATTTATTCTCCTATAGTTTAGGGAGAATATTCCTCTAGGAGAATATTCTCTTTAGTTCACACTTAGTTTGATCAGTTGAGTGGAGTCTAGATTCCACATTGGGATTATCACCATGCAACATTGGGATCATCACCAACTAATGCGCATTGTCCTTGGAATCATCACCATACTAGAGAATTACTCATGATTCCATGATCTCCTCATCACTTCACTCTATTTGAGTAAGTTAACTGAAGACTAAGAGACTAGTTAACTCAGACTAGGTGGCAGTTCACTCCCGTAACTGCCTGAGAGACTAGACTAGGTGGAAGTTTACTGCTGTAATTGTTGGTGTGTGTTTATATCACTCCAGACCACCACTGTGGTGCATTGGATTATCCTCCAGTGCACATTTAGTTGAGTTATACAAAGTATATCATGTGTAATTTATCATTCATTCATTTGGTTAATGAAAATTCTTCCATTCCTTCTCTCCTGCTTCTCTTTTCTCATATTTTCTCTGCAAATTGTGTATGTCATTTTCTAGCTAGATTTATTCTATGAAGGTTCAACACATTTACATGGTATCAGAGCCAAAAAACTGTTAGGGAAAAGACACACCAAATTATTTTTGCAGGTACCGAAGATTGAAGACAACGTAAAATGGAATTTCCAAAAGAATCCATTCTTACACCGTACAATTTATTTGCATGGAAGGAGAATATGATAATGCATATTCGTGGTAGAGGATTATACAAGTTAACCATGAACAAAGAGACATAACCAACATCAGCGATAGAAAAATCCAAGTATCTAAATCGAATGGATGAAGCGTTTGGAACAATTTGCAGTCTCATTTCTCTTGAACTCCTCTTTCACGTATCCTCCTGTAAAACCCCTAATGAAGCCTGGACCACCATGGAAGGGATTTTTGGAAAATGAGATGAGATGAGGGGACACATGCTCAAGGTGGAATTTCTCACTTTGGATCCAAAAACCTTCGATGAACTCCAAGATTTCTTTACCAAATATAAGGATTTGTTGTCACAACTCAAGGCCTGCAGGGCTGATAAATCTAAGGAGGAGAAACAAATGGTTCTCATCGTTCTCTCCAAAATTGGTATGGAATACTCAGTGTTTGTATCTACATTTCATTCAATTAGGCTCACCTCTAGAGCCACCTAGACAATTCCCTCTCTTGAGGCCTTTATCGAGTCCCTGACACGAGAGCAGAACAAGCTCATCAATATGGGAAAAATCAAAGGCCCAAAGGTGCATGCACTTAATGTGAAATATGTTAGTGGTCATCAATATCTTAAATCTAAATACAAAGACAAAAGGAAAGCACATGCAAATCCAAAGAAGGAAGGGTACCCAAAAACCTTCAATGATGCCTTCGAATCCAAAGGTGGAAAGGGGAGAAATGAACTTACTTCCATAAAGGATTCCATCCAGAATCTGCATGTATGCAGAAAAAAATAAATCAAATGGCCCAAATACTTCAGAAAAACAACCTTAGAGATTGCATCCCCGAGGGTGCCAAGAAGAAGAATCCAAAAGATCGGAATCTCAAGAAAGGCAATTCTAGCCACGCTTTGATTTCGATCAAATCCTCTCTCAATGTTTGGATCATAGATGTAGGGGTATCACACCACATGGAAGCCACAAAAGAAGTATATTCTTCATTGGATGCATGCAAAGGTCCTCTTGTTCTGATGGGGGACAACTTTCTAGTCGAGGTCACCGACAAAGGCATAATTGAACTCACAAACGAAAGCTTCGAGAATGTGCTACATGTTCCCAAACTTTCCTTCAATCTTATCTCCGTGTATTGGATGACAAAATACATCACCAGAAAGAGAGTCATATTCACAGCTGATGCAGTGGATATTTATGACATGCAAACCAATTCCAGGGTTTCTATCGGTGAGGTAAATCATCAATCTAGACTCTACACATTTTTTGAATTTATAGAACAAGATTCTGCATTACTGCTTACCCATGCTGATGAATGAAGTAGGATATGGCACAAAAGGTTCGAGCATTTAAATTTTAGATATATGCAACAATTTAGCAAGTAGGGAATGGTTGATGGTCTACCTAACATCCACTTCTCCAAAGAAATTTGTGAGGGATGTGTTCTTGGAAAACACCCTCAAGAGAAATTCGACAAAGGATAAGACTCACAGGGCTTCCTTTCATTTAGATCTAATCCATAGTGACCTCATGGGACATTTTCCACATCCACCGATCGGTAAAGAAAGGTACGTGCTCATTTTTGTTGATGATTTCTCACGCTTCACATGGATTTTCTTTCTCAGGAAAAAATCAGACTTCTTTCAACACCTCAAATATTTCAAAGCCCTTGTTGAGACACAGTCAGGAAATAAAATCAAAGTCCTCCAAACATATAACGAGGGAGAGTATGTCAACCATGAGATATAGAATATTTTTCATGAGGTTAGGATTCAGTTGCATCACATGGTTCTTTATACTCCACAACAAAACAAAGTTGTTGAGAAAAAAAATAGATCTCTAAAAGAGATGGCATCTTGCATGCTACATGCAAAGTCATTTCCACATATATTATGGGTTGAATAACTTAATTATGCAACCTACATCCAAAATAGATCTCCCCATAGATATGTCAAGGATAAGACCCCCTACGAGGCTTGGAGTGGCCTCAAACTGGAAGTGACCCACTTTTGTATTTTTGGTTCACGTGCATGGGCAAGGATTCCCTCTCAGAAAAGGAAGGAAATTGATCCACAGAGCACAAAGTGTATATTTGTTGATATCATGATGGTGTGAAGGGATACAAACTTATTGATCTTTCCTAGGACCGACTCATCATTGAGAAAAGTTTCCAATTTAAGGAAAGTGTCTTGCATGTACCTTAGCAGCCACATGCATACACTTTTGTTCTTCCTCCTGTAAGAGATGATGAGCATGCACATGCTAACTCTTATTTAGATGAGATTTCAGATTCATAGGATTCAGATGATCCTGATACATAGTTATTACATCCAGATGCAAATTTAGTGCATGTAGATGCAAATGCAGAGCCATAGTAGAGGCTCAAGTTGGCCAAGAATACTCTTCAGGATACGAGAGATCTTGTTGGGGATTCAGCTGATACTAGGATGATACAATTTGATTTCAAGGAGCCTCCTATTACACTCATTGCCACCCATGCATATTTTCTTGGTTCTATATTCAGATCCAAAGTCCTATGGCAAGGCTACTGGAAATACCTTTTGGGAATCTGCCATGTAGGAGGAGTACAACTCCCTCCTCGAGAACCAGACTTGGGATCTGGTTCCCCTTCCTTTAGGAAAGAAACTTCTTAGGTGCAGATGGGTCTACAGGACCAAGAGCATGGTGGATGGATAGGTTAGCAAATACAAATCCAGGCTATTTATGAAAGGCTTTCAGCGAGTGCATGGAATTGACTATGATGAGACCTTCGTTCCAGTAGCGAATATGGACTCCATATGTTTGGCACTTTCCATTGCGACAACCAAGGGATGGGAAGTCCATCAGATGGGCATGAAGAATGCATTTCTTCATAATGATCTCTCTGAGGAGATCTATATGGAGTAGCCCCGGGGATTTATGCAAGATTCATCTTTGGTCTGTTGACTGAAGAAGTCTCTTTATGGCCTCAAGGAGACTTCTAGGGCATGGTATTCCAAGATGGACTCCTACCTATTGTCAAATAACTTTGTACGTTGTAAGTCAGACCCAAATGTTTACATGATCAGGATGACTGATTCACTTCTACTCCTAGTTCTTTATGTTGATGATTTGTTGATCACGGGTTGCTCAACTTTAGAGATTGCTAGAGTCAAGAGGATTCTACATGATAGGTTATTGATGATGGACATGGGTCCAATACACTTCTCTCTTGAAGTCGAGATCAACCAAGATGCATCAGACATCAAAATATCTTAGGCCAAGTATGCACGAGATCTCCTTGAGATATTTCACATGACAGACTGCAAGTCTATCCCCGACTGCTTTCCTATCAGGAGTCAGACTTGAGGATGGCGGGGACACTCCACTGCTTGACAACACACTTTACAGACAACTAGTGGGGAGCATGTTGTATCTAACACACTCCAAACCAAACCTCTCCTATGCAGTTGGAGCAGTCTCCAGGTTCATGTAGGAGACGCATGAGCTACATTGGAAGGCTGCAAATCATATCCTTCGATACGTACAGGGCACCATCACCTTTGGGATTCACTATGCATGCACCATCACCTTTGGGATTCACTATGCAGTAGACTCTACATTGGACCTCATCGAGTTCACTGATTCTGGCTGGGTTGGCAATAACATTGATCGCAAGTCCACATCTGGTTACTCACTTAGTCTTGGTTTTGAGCCTATCTGTTGGTTGAGCAAGAAGCAGGACGCTATTTCTCAATCTTCGGATGAGGTAGAGTACAGAGGGGTAGTTAACATAACCATTCGGGCTATGTGACTACAACATTTTCTCACTGAGTTGGGCATTCAGTTTCATTGACTGATCGTCATCTGGTGTGACAGCTAGAGCACTCTGAAGTTATGCAAAGATCAAGTTCAGAGGTAGTGGACAAAACACATTGATGTCCACATGCACTATATCAAGGACTTAGTACATGAGGGGATCATAAACCTGCAGTTATATCCTTCAACATAACAGACTGCAGACATATTCACCAAGACCTTCACTGAGCAGAAGTTCCATTCTCTACGCAGTCGTCTTGGAGTGAAGAACACAATTGCCTAGAAAATTCCAGTTCTTCTTTTTAAATACATTGTACTTTGCAAGGGGGGTGTTCCCATGAGGTTTTCCCTATTTCCTCATTTATTTGAGTGTATCATTTGTATTTGGGTACCTAACATAGCCTCATTGTCGGGACCCATTTTTTATTTTCACCATAGTGATGTTCAGGGGGGGTGTTGGAGATACTTCACACACACCTAGGATTTCTTTCTCCTAAGGTTTTCCCTATGTTTATTATTCATTATTCAGTCTCCTATAGTTTAGGGAGAATATTCTCTTCAGTTCGCACGTCAGTTTGATCAATTGAGTGGAGTCTAGATGCCACATTGGGATTATCACCATGCAACATTGGGATCATCACCAACTAATGCACATTGTCCTTGGTATCATCACCATAATACCACATTACTCATGATTCCCTCATCTCCTCCTCACTTCACTATGTTTCAGTCAATTAACTGAAGATTGAGAGACTAGTTAACTCAGACTAGGTGGCAGTTCACTCCCGTAACTGCCTAAGAGACTAGACTAGGTGGCAGTTTACTCCCGTAACCGTTGGTGTCTGTCCATATCACTCTAGACCACCACTATGGCGCATTGGCTTCTCCTCCAATGTGAATTAGTTTATTTATATAGATTATATCATGTGTAAATTATCATTCATTCATTTGGTTAATGAGAATTCTTCCATTCTTTCTCTCCTGCTTCTCTTTTCCCATATTTTCTTTGCAATTTGTGTATGTCATTTGATATCTAGATCTATTCTATGTAGGTTCAACACATTTATGCTGCAGAACCCACCCCTCCCAAGGGGCTGCTCGACCTCTTGGTCTAGGATCATTCAAAATACAGAGTCAGAGAGACTCCTTAGGCCCCTTCTTGGAACCCGAAAAATTCTATCACAGGTCCTTCCTTTCCTGACGCAGGTTATGTGGCATCTGCAGACCCTCTCCTTAGCGCTTTTCAAAGTTTAATGCCAACGATGCTAGCTCTCTATGCTAGGCTTCCCTTTTGATGTGACCACAGACTAAGACCATGGGCCAACTCCCTTTGTGACTTCGTGCTTCATAACTTTTGCGAGCTGCTTACTCTCCTTTTCCCAATTTCTAAATCAATGAATTCTCCAAGACCAAATCTATTGTCCACGTTCTTCTCGTGCTCGGCGACTAGGATTAAATCATGAGTTCGGACTTCGCGAGTCGTCTCTCCTCTCAACTCCTTCCTTCCTAATTTGTGAATCAAAAAAGTGTTGATCTTTCGCCATGTGTCCTATCTCAATGGACGACTAAGATTGCTTTGACTTCTAGCTCTTCGGGTATCCTCTCCTCGACTTTTCTCCGAAGGATTCTTCCTTCGATATCCGTGGATCTCTACCTCATGTCCTTATAAGTATCAATGACTAGTATTAACTCTGCTCTTCGGGACTTCGCAAGTCCTTGACTCCTCATTTCACACTTAGCACAAATTCCTCCTCGATACTTAAGCTATTCTTGAACTTCTTCTGCACTCCTTGCAGAGTTCTGTGCAAAATATTCTGTGACCTTGCTCGACTTAAAAACCTCCAAGTTTCCTAGTTCCTCTGCATCCTTTAATGAAATTTCTCTTTCCCTCTTGGAAACTTAATGCCTTCCTCCCGAGCTTTGTAAGATGAACTTACAATCTCCTTGGTGCACTCCTTGCGCTCGACTCAATTCTACAACGACTCCTCCCTTAGCCTTATGGAAGGTTTTAAGGCATCTCCTTTCCTTTGTCGATGCACTCTTGCAAAGCCTTCCTTCCTCAAAATTTTCAATAATTCTGGGATTCTCTTAAGGGTTTAAACACTTCAAAATGTGTTGATCGCACATGTCCTCACACCAACTCGATGCCCTCCTGGCAGAGTACTTCAGAGTGTTCAGTAACTATGAGTTGTATCTTACCTTATACAGTCTTTCCTTCCATGGTACTTAACCACCTTGAAATTTCCTCCAAAGTCTCTGAATTATCCTGGTATGCCCTCCTGGCCATTTATCTTTTGACTCCATTGAGTTCAAACACACACTCCTCCGTCGGTTCACAAAGTTTCCTCAATCTGTCGTGCACTCCTTGCACTTAACTTAGAGAACCAGACTTAATTCAACACACTCACAGATAGAAATTTATACCTCTATCCCTGCAGACGATTTCTAACATTCATCTACAATTCATATGCATACAAATGATATTCATCCCCAAATATCCATTACACAGAAATTGATAACAGGAAAACTGTCACTTTTTTTTATTAATGGCAGAGTATCAAATTACAAATGTTTGAGTCTGAACTACAATTGAGTCTCGACCCTCTATGTCTCTCCCCCTACTTCTTATGCATCTCTCCTCTTAGCTAACATTCTCTATTGGAAACAATACAAGAATTTATACAAGAGGGGATCGACGAGCTTCCTTCCAAGCTAATCTAGTGGTGTCAAATCACTATTCAAAAATGCATGACTATCGAGGCAGATTACAATGATGAAAATATGCTCCAAATCAGATATAGATCCCTTCTACCATTAACCACTTAATGGAGACCTTATATCCATATTGTGCTAAGGCACAATTTGGTTCTTCCAACTTGTCAACATTAAATTCCTAGATCACGCTTTAGATTCTCAAAGGAAAAATGAGAGGGCGACGCCTCTCCCTCCCTCGAATGCGCACCACACGTGTTAATTGGCTGGTGTGTGATGAGATGGAGCTATTCTCTTGCATCATACTCCTTGGCTACGAAAATCATGAGCTCTTGCTGATGAGATTCCCATCTCTGTTGGAAATCCTCCTAGATACAAAACTTTCTCCTAGAGTTGTCTTTATGCTCCCCCGCTTCGCTGCTGCTGCATATTTCCTGTTGCTCATGCAGGTTTATTTCTGTCCATCTTCTCCTTGCTGACCACTTCTATTGTTGACCTCAACATCAACTTCCTTATCTCCTCAATCACCTCGTCCAACTGCTCTGTTGGCTGGCTCTTCTTTTGTAGACTAACTTGCTGCACTTCTTCCTTGTCAATGGGTTGATCACATTGACCCCCCACATTATTGTCTTCATTTCTTGTGACCTTAGCTAGCCACTTTGCTGTAGTTCCCATTTCTACATGCTCCTCCTCATCGAGCTTCTTCCCAACTTCTTCCTCTGACAAATTTGCTTCTGTCAGCTCCCCTTATGTTGGTTCAAACCCAACTTCCTTCCGCTTCTCCTTATGCTGGTACGTTTCCTTTGGCATGGCTATCTCTTGGAAGCCACCTTCTGGTTCTGAATTTCCCAACCAATCCTCTAGTGCCTTCAACTCCATTTCCCACTGAGTGAGTAACTCAACTGGGTGCTCCTTTCTTGGGACAGATTTCAATATCTTCTCCTCCTTCTCCATGACAGTCTCAACTTATTGTCCTTCAGTTGCATCTGCAACGTCTGTGCTAGCCTCTCCTTGGATACTTGGTAGGAATATCTCGGCTCCTCCAATGATCAGAATGCTCCTCTGATCCTCCTCCTTGGTGATGAAAGTTTCCAACTTGCCATCATCTTCATTTACACGACTTACAATTCCGCATGAATATTCATATGGATGCAACCTTTCTTCTGCCTCCTCTCCATCCGTCAACACCCCTTGCTGACACAAATTCTTAGCTGAGCTTATATCTTCTCCCTTTCCCACTTGGCAATTCAGGATGGCTCCTCTATCCTCCTAGCAGTCTATGAGATCTACAACTCTTCTCATTTCCCACCTAGAAACCTACGAGACCTCTGCCATATCTCTTTCCTTTATGATTGAGGTTTTTAGCATGCCTCAGCCACCTTTTTAACACTTGGTGTTGCCTCTTGACCAACAAATTCTGAACAAGCCACTTAGCTATCCTCTTAAAAGGACACTCGTACCTCTAGTGCACCTTGCCTCCTGCTGCATCTTGAATGCTAGCGTCTCCATCTGGGCTCGAATTTCATTGAGCTCCTTGTCCATCTTCGCTTTGTTTTTCTGCAGGAAGACTTCTCCTCGACCGTGCTCATAACTTCCAACGACTATTTTTCTTTACCTACAACCCACCTGACTGTTTATCATCTGTTGCACACCTTGCAATAAATTCAACAGAGTATCACGCTCTATCTCCCTTGCCTACATAAATCAATTCTGTATTAGCTCTGATACCACTTATGGTATCATAGTATCTCTCTTACCTCCTTTTCTCCACTTGAGAGAAGAATCTAGCTTTGAGACCACTTGTTGAAGACCCCACCCCTCCCAAGGGGCTGCTTGAGCTCTCGGTCTAGGACCTTTTGAAATACTGAGTCAGAGAAACTCCTTAGGTCCCTTCTTGGAACCCGAAAAACTCTATCACATGTCCTTCCTTTCCTGACATAGGTTGTGTGGCATCCACAGACCCTCTCCTTAGAACTTTTCAAAGTTTAACACCAACGACGCTAGCTCTCTATGCTAGGATTCCCTTTTGATGTGATCATGGACTACGACCGTGGGCTAGCTCCCTTTGTGACTCCGTGCTTCGAAAATTTCTTGAGTTGCTTGCTCTCCTTTTCCCGATTTCTGAATCAACAAATTCTCTAGGACCAAATCTATGGTCCACGTTCTTCTTGCGCTCGACGACTCAGATTAGATTGTGAGTTCGGACTTCACAAGTCCTCTCTTCTCTCAACTCCTTCCTTTCTGATTTGTGAATCAACGAAGTGCTGATCTTTCACCATGTGTCCTATCTCAATGGATGACTAGGATTTCTTCGGCTTCTAGCTCTTCAGGTATCCTCTCCTCGAATTTTATCTGAAGGATTCTTCCTTTGAAATCCGTAGATATCTACCACATGTCCTTACCAATATCAACGACTGGGATTAACTCCGCTCTTCGGGACTTCGTAGGTCCTCGAATCCTCGTTGCACACTTAGCGCAAATTCCTCCTTGAGAGATAAGCCGTTCTTGAACTTCTTCTACACTCCTTGCAGAGTTCTGTGTAAAATATTCTGTGACCTTGCTCGTCTTGAAAACCTCCAAGGTTCCCAATTCCTCTGCGTCCTTTAGTGAAATTTCTATTTCCCTCTTGGAAAATTAACGCCTTCCTCCTGAGCTTTGTAAGATGGACTTATAATATCCTTGGCACACTCCTTGTGCTCAACTAAGTTCTTCGACGACTTCTTCCTTAGCCTTATGGAAGGTTTTAAGGCATCTCCTTTCCTTTGTCGATGCACTCTTGCAAAGCCTTCCTTCGTCAGAATGTTCAATAATTATGGGATTCTCTTAAGGGTTTCAACACTTCGAAATGTGTTGATCATGCACATCCTCACACCAACTCGATGCCCTCCTGGCAGAGTACTTCAGAGTGTTGAGTAACTCTGGGATGTATCTTACCTTTTACAGTCTTTCCTTCCAAGGTAATTAACCACCTTGAAATTTCCTCCCAAGTCTGTGAATTATCCTGGTATGCACTCCTAGCCGTTTCTCTTCTGACTCCATGGAGTTCAGACACGCACTCCTTGCATCAGTTCAAAGAGTTTCCTCACTCTGTCGTGCACTCCTTACACTTAACCTAGAGAACCAAACTTAATTCAACACACTCAAAGATATAAAGTTATACCTCTATCCCTGCAGACGATTTCTAACATTCATCTACAATTCAAATGCATACCAATGATATTCATCCCCAAATATCCATTACACAGAAATTGATAACAAGGAAATTATCACTTTTCTATTAATGGAAGAATATAAAATTACAAATGTTTGAGTCTGAATTGCAATTGAGTCTCGACCCTCTATGTCTCCCCCCCTACTTCCTATGCATCTCTCCTCTTAGCTAACCTTCTCTATTGGAAACAATACAAGAATTTATATAAGAGGGGCTCGATGAGCTTCCCTCCAAGATAATCTAGTGGTGTCAAATCACCATTCAAAAATGCCTAACTACTGAGGTAGATTACAATGATGGAAATATGCTCCAAATCAAATACAGATCCCTTCTACCATTAACCACTTAATGGCGACCTTATCTCCAGCTTGTGCGAAGGCACAATTTGGCTCTTCCATCTTGTGAACATTAAATGCCCAGATCATGCTTTAGATTCTCGAAGGCAAAATCAGAGGGCAACGCCTCTCCCTTCCCCGAATGCGCACCACGCGTGTTAATCGGCTGGCGCGTGCTAAGGTGGAGCAATGCTCCTGCATCAATTTACAGGACAGACCACTATGGTCTGAAACATCTATTTGGACAACCAACATTAAATCCTAGACAAACCAGATGGTTGAAATTTCTTAGTGAGTATGACTTTGAATTAAGCATATAAAATGTAAGGAAAATTAGGTGGTCGACAGACTCAACATGAGAGCTCATGAAGTGCATATTGCATCCATCAACATTTACATGATTGATATGAAAGATAAAATGATTGGAGCTTCAAATTTAGATCAACAATATCTAAAAATAAAAGAAACATTACAACAAGATAATTTTAAGCAGAAATTTAATTATTATGAGCTGAAAGAAGATGGAATTCTCATGTACAAAGGCAAAGTATATGTGTGGAATTCCAGTGAGCTGAAAAATGTAGTGTGGAAGGAAATGTATAAGGTGCCTTATGTTGGGCACCCAGGATATCATAATACCAATGCAGCTGTAAGAATCCAATATTTTTTGCCAGGAATAAATAAAGAAGTGGCTAATTACATAGCCAGATGTCTCAAGTGCGAGAAGGTGAAGATTGAACATAGACATCCAACATGGTTGTTGCATCCATTTCCCATTCCATAATGGAAGTGGAAAGTAGTTACAGTGGATTTTATTACTAAGTTTCCCATAACAGTGAAGTAGCATGATTCCATCATGGTGGTGGTTCATAAATTAACTAAGGAAACACATTTTATTACGATGAAAACAACACACAAGGCAAAAAATATTGCAGATATTTATATGAAAGAAGTTGTTAGGCTACATGGGGTTCCTAAGGAAATCATTTTAGATAGAGATCCAAAGTTTACTTCTAATTTTTGGAAGGGTTTGTTCAAGGGTTTTGGGACGAATTTAAACCTCAATACAATGTATCACCCAGAGTCAAATGGGCAAACAGAGAGGACTAACAAGATAATTGAGGACATGCCCAAAATGTATGTGATGGACCAACCATCGAAGTGGGAAGATTATATTGTTTAGTTGAATTTTATTACAATAATGGGTATCATACCTCATTGAAAATGAGACCATTTGAAGCATTGTATGTCAGGAAGTGTAACACACCAGTAGGTTAGGATAATCTAACAGAAAGAGCAGTTGTTGGGATAGATTTTTTGAAGGAAATGGTAAAACAGATGGCAAAAATTAAGCAAAATCTAAAGGCTGCCCAGGACAAGAAATAAATTTATGCAGACAATAATAGAGTTTTTAGAGATTTTAAAGTGGACGAACATGTTCATTTAAAAGTGGAGGCGAAAATATTTTCACTAATATTAGGAAGTTGCCTAAAGCTGGAAGCAAGATATTGTGGGCCTTTTGAAATATTAGAAAATATAGGGCCAGTTGCATACATGTTAGCATTTCCCACATCCATGAGAGTGCATGATGTATTTAATGTATCATTATTAAAGAAATATGTGCCTGACCCTAACCACATAATTAATTGGAATGTGATCCAGGTGGAACATGAAAGACATTTCTGGGTGGAACCAATACGCATCCTGGACCGAAAATTGAAAGTGCTTAGGAACAAAGCCATAGGTATGGTAAAGGTTCAATGGAACTGCTATGGTCCTAAAGATGTTACGTGAGAGCATAAAGAAAACACGTGAGAATAATACCTGCAATTTTTTGTCAATTTTGAAGAAAATAGAATGCAAGACTCCATTTTGAGCAGCTAGAGTTATGGAACCACATCTTAGAGTGTTAAGAACCAAATATCAATATAGCATAGAAAAACCTCAGAAAAAGTACTCAACGCCTTGAAAAAGAGAATTTTAGATAATAAGCCTCTTCGAGGGGGAAACCTCCTTTTACCCCACTTAAATGTTCAAGTACAAGATGATTCAAAATGGAAATGTCTCCTTGGTATGTATAGGAGACTAGGAGGTATAATTACAACTGATGGCCTAAAGCCGACATAAATAAAATAACATTACTAATATAATATGCCCCAATTAAGGGGTAATGAGCCAATATTAGGGCTTAACATGCCCCTCCCCTTGAGACAAGTGTTGTCTGCAACGCTTGAGTAACTCTGGGTGCTTCTGTATAAAAGGCTCATCTTCCCGAGTGGAATCTTCAGCTGGTAGTTTCCTCCATTTAATGAGATACTCTGAAATGGATCTATTCCTCAGCTGGCGAATTCTTGTGTCAGTGATGGCTTCAGGCTCCAATATGATTTTTCCTTCCTCATCAAGTT
>ML781912.1:660986-684369 GCA_009831015.1 Picea engelmannii | reverse complement strand
TCTCCTTGGTATATATAGGAGACTAGGAGGTATAATTACAACTAATGGTCTAAAGCCGACATAAATAAAATAACATTACTAATATAATATGCCCCAATTAAGGGGTAATGATCCAATATTAGGGATTAACATAGAGTCTTATCTACCCTATGTTGGGGAACCTGATAAAAGAATGGTGCATTCCTTGGGTTATACTTGATAAATGAATGATAGATTCCTTGGGTTAGCCCTGATAAACAAATGGTGCATTCCTTGTGTCAACAGATTGAGAAGAACCCGAGATTTTGGTTGGAACTGTTGTTGGAGTTGTGAAATTGCATAATATTATTTCTTAAATCATTGTGATGTAAATTTATGTATATATGTATATCAACATAGTGTGCACCGAGAACACAGAACAATTGTAGGGGAAGGGGAATGTAACATCCCCAACTTAATTAATGCTTATGTAGATATAATGCATGGCTATGGCCAAAGTGATGTATATGTGAAATGTATTTTTAAATGTTAATAATAAAAGGTGATGCTAGCTGCTAAGGGGACATGGAAAGGGATGGGGGATAAATTAATCCACAAGAGAGGGGAAGGTATAAGAGAATGCCTAAGAGTGGTCCAAGGGGGAATTACCCATGTCTATTAATTCCACCCACATTCTTGAATTTTATTATGACTATGCATTAAAATCTAGTTTATGATTGAGTGTTCCCAAAGCCAATCATTGAATGGATGTAAGAGGGTGGATGTTAGAATTCACATCCCATAGTTATTGGGAGCATGGGGGGTTGAGTTCAATTAGTTTGGGGAAGTGTGTGAGTCAAGAAAGTAATCCAAAGGAGAATAAATTCATATGGGCCGCTAAAACATTTTGGACACATGAATTTTTTTGCATGAACAACAAGTAGAGAGCAAGAAAGACAACTTGGACATGGAGCATACACAGAGGGAGAATTATAGAGCATGTTGTCAATCCTGAAGAGTGAAATATTGTATGAGTTGTACTATAACAAAAACTGTTTTTTGTTGGTTGCTGGTAGTTGTCCTGGCAGTGAGTTCCTTGAGTTCTGAGTAGAGAGATTCTTGGTTACATGTTCCAGAGAGACTTTGATAAATATATGGGATTCTTGAGGGACTGAGATCAGAGAAGGGGTACATTCCTTGGGTTGGGTAGGTCAAGAGGAAGAGAGTTGGTGAAAAATTGGGATAGTTGTAAGAGAATATCGGTGGGTTGTAGGATTTTTGAGCTGTGAGTGGACAATGAGAGAACACCCTCTTTTGTGGATTGCTAGCCCTAGCTCAGGGGTGACTTGTTGTTGATATTTGGAACAACGAGTCTATGTTTGGGTGGAGCGTTTGTGTTATGAGTTAAATTATTGTGCATGAACTATGTGTATGAGACTAATTTATATGTTGTTGTGATTTAATTTATTAGTTGCATTTCATGTCTATTTTAGCATGTTGTAGATGCATCTAATTAATGGTAACCTATAACAATTAAATCTATGTGTAATTCGTAGGTGGAAGCTATAGGAAACCAGTTAGTTGTAAAATTTTACTTTTATGAGTATTCCACACCGTAATGTTCCTTAGTTGGGCTAGGGGATGTTACACTTTGAAAATGGATAAATGCCATTAACTGAATATGTAGATCAAGGGATTTATTTGTGATCCTTCAAAAATTTCAATACACTTTTGAGTTTATGTTTAATTTTGAATTTCAAAACAATATTAGAGTATTAAGATGGTGTTACCACAAACATGTCCACTGGCAAGGAGAGGGACTATGGGTAACAACGATAAGAAGAAAAAGCCACGAGGAGAGAAGGATCCCAACTTAGACATTCAAAATCCAATATAATTTGAAGAAAGGTTGGACCCACAAGTTCATGTTCTTAGGGACATACACCTAAAATGATATGTTGAGCAGGTGTAGTTGGTGGATTATGATATCCACAACTACGAAACCTTCCATGAGTTTGCACTAAACTAGTACATGGAATGAGAAGGGAGAATGCCACGAAATGAAATAAATTATGGCCCTTATTCAATTCTATCACTCTAAGCTTATTGAATGTTCCCTGCTTTGGGACTTTTTTTTACTGTACAAAACTATGTAAGGATATTACTGTCAAGGGCGCATTCTGGATGGATTTCACTTGATCGAAAGATCCTTATCAATGATGAGGTGATTCAAGTGATAATAAATATTCAATGGATGGTCATGAAGTTGTATATGTGTTTATGGTTCAACCCAAAAGGCCAAAATATGAGATGATAAGATAGAAAGAAGGAGGTGATGTGAACACGTAGATGGACCTTTACTTGAAATACAACATTGTTGTTGTTGCGCGCAGTTTGTAAGACCCTGGGTTTGAGTTATATTTGACCAAAAAATCCCACCAGACACCAACCCATTAGGCATCACCTTCTTGCACAGATGAAGTCTCACCCAAGGTATCTATTGGCACTGAAAGAACTAGGTTTCTGCAGTAGTGAGGGAATGGGAGATGACCATTATGTTCATTATTCCTTATTAGTTATGTGCACATAATTTTTTCCTTGTTCTCTATTAGCTACTTAGTGATTTCATATTCATACCATCATTAGATTCTAATTTACTACATAACCTATTAGTATAACAATCATGATTATTGTGCAATGATTATGCATACCACAAATCTAATCTAATAAGCATAAAACAAAATCCATGAACAATCATATAACATACATGTAACACAATATTTAACATGGTTCACCCAACTCTGGGCTACGTCTACAATGGTTGGCTTCTTTATTATGTGTTTTTCAATTGCTTTTGGCTTGCGTAGTGCAGTTACAAAGATATGTCATGGTTATCGTTCTTCTCTCCTATCCTAGCTGCTTTGCAGTGCAAGCCTCTCTCTCTGCATCATCTCTTACATTTAGACATGGGTTCCTCTCTTTTACAGACTAGAACATACAATGAGGAACATGTGTTGTCATGTTTTGCAGGAAAGAGTGTGCTTGTCATTGATGGAAAGAACAACGATGGCAAACATGAAAGCAAATAAGAACAACAAAAAAAATGTCAAACAAGAACAACAAAGATGAGACCCGTAGGAGAAGGTTCGGAGGTCGAAACCTTTGAATACTTAGAAAACCTTCTAAGTCAGAAGAAATCATAAGCTCAGGAGGAGGAGCGACAGTGGCCATCAGATCAGTGTCCAGACAGGAGAAGAGCGCAAAAGAGGAGAACAGATCTTAGTCGTTGGATCTGAGCACGAAGGATCAACATTCGTTGGATCCAGAGATAAATGCATGAAGGTTAAGCCTTTGATGAGTGTAGGAGAGAAGACTTGTCTAAGTCTCGAAGTAAGCAGGGATCGTCCATCGTCAACACTGACAGGTGGCACACGATCCTCAACTCCAGAGAAAACACTTCGAGGATTTTTCAGTTTGAGTCTTGAAAAGCCCAAATTTCGGAGAGCCAGAGAGCCAGAGTAAACGACAACCGTCATATTAGTTTGAAGTGGAAGGACACTATAAGCTAGAAAAAATACATTGTAGAAATATCGAGCTGTCGATCTAAGATCCTGGTCAACAAACAAGATTCACTTCGGATCTAAAGATGCAAGGAGGTTACACTCTGGAAAGCTTGAGGGTTGAAATTCCTGAAATGTGAATTTTCGTCAGCTGTTGGATCATTCTAAGTGGAAGGACATGATAAGATAGAAGAGATGAATCGCAGATAGATCAAGCCATCGATCTAGGATCATGATTAACGAACGACATTCACTTCGAATATAAATATGCGAGGAGGTTACGCTCCAGAAAGCTTGAGAGTTGAAACTTATGAAATGTGAATTTCTGTCAACCATTGGATCATTCTAAGTGGAAGGACAAGATAAGCTAGAAGAGATGCATCACAGACAGATCGAGCCATCAATCTAGGATCATGATCAATGAACGACATTCACTTCGGATATAAATATGCAAGGAGGTTACGCTCCATAAATTTTGAGATTTGAAATACCTGAAACCTGAAAATCCAAAATGAATAAGGACCATCGAATTTGGAGGACATACAATGACTGTTGGATCAAGGATGTTGGTCAACAAACCATGTCAGCAAGGACATGTAGCATACCACGTCTACAAGGACATGTGGCAGACCATGTCAGTAAGACTATGTCAACAAGGACACATGGCGCAATCAGACAATGACAAGTGTCAAGTTGATTCGACATTTCAGGTACGTGCAAATAAAAAATCTTAGTGACATGTGTGTTGGCACAGGGGAAAACCAAGGGTTCAATGCTACAACAACGCACCAACAAAACCCTAACTACTAGCCCTTTCGAAAACACCTGTGAAGTAGATGAAGTCTCACCCGAGGTAGAGGCATGGGTGGTTACAGGACTGAGGTGTCTGCAACCTTAGCTGGGACACAAATATGTGATTATGACACTTAATAGGTCACTTAGCACCATTAGTTCATCATTATTTAACCAATATCTACTTCGCATATAAAATAGAGCATCACATCATTCACCCTGATCTAATGTATTTAAGCACTTAGCATAAAGAAATGGATAAGATCTAGTAGATTTAAGCACTAAGCACATTCACCTATATCAGATCTAACATCCAGATTCATCATAAGCACAAAGAATAAACATATCTATCTATCTATCTCTATCAAGAACTTAGCAAATAACACATAAATGCATCAGAACATCGCTCAAAGAAAAATAAAACAATATTTACATGGTTCACCTGCACCCTGGGGCTACTCCACCAACTCTTCTTATTTATTAGCTTCAATCAGTCATCTACATGCACAGAGCCACAAAACCCTTACTCTGCATAGGACATGAGATATGCGCAACTCACTATATCCTCCTTCCTTGTGTTACATCACAAATCCTTCCCAGTTTCTTACAATGACTTGCACTTAGCTCTGTAAGTCTCATACAGTATGAACGAAGCCTTACAAGTCTTGATCACACAGATCCAACTCTTATCACTTAGCCAATTTGCACAACTCTTGCACACTATTCAACTACTTCTTCCATTTCCTAGCCTTCTGTTTATACATACAAAATAGGCCTAAACATGGGTAAACCCATGGGCCGACATCCCATTCCCATTACATATTCCCAAATCCCAAAAAAGGACCCAAAAAGGGGCCGAGATCCTGCGATCTCTACTTTGTCTTGCGCTCTGTCTTCGACAGGCTATCGAAGTTCCAAAATAGGTCAACATGACCAAGAATCTCCCAAAACTTGGTCAAGGGCCAACATGCCCCCAACACTCACCTATGACTCGTCCAGAGTCACTCTGGTCTGACTAGTTTTGCTTCAAACACCTCGATCTTGGCTTGAGCTGCTTCTGCAAACTCCTAGATGATTGCATCGTTGATCGATCCCTCTAGATGTTGCTCAGCTGTAGTGACAACCTACTCTAGTTATTCTCCTTGGACTTCTACTTCTATAAAAAATTGATAGGCCTTATCTTGCATAGGTTGGAGTTTCTAAGTTACCTCCATAACTCTGCTCTGGATAGTATGGATTTGTTGCTGTGCAATGTGTTTCTCTTGGGAGTGCTTCATTCTTTCCACAACTGACAGGGGCTTCAGCTGTGCTTGTATCTTTTTGGCTTGATACTTCATCTCTTGGAACTGCGACTCCAGTGCCTTCAGTTCTGGGTTCTCCGTGAGTTGTTCATAGGTCTAGGCACTGCGATCAGTGAGGTGCTTACATTCCAAGGTAAGAGCCTTGAGCCTTTCAACTGCACTCCTGGAGGTTTCTTCCCTTTGGTCTCTTACATCTTGTTGGGTCTCAGGTACTGCGTGTAGTTCCAAGTATGTGATGCATTGTTGTAGCTGCTGGATCACTTCTTCAAGTTGTGCTACTTGTTGTGGAACTCGATCTTTGGCCTTTACTTCTACGAATGTCACAGAGGGAAGTTCTTTGTTGACCATTTCCTTTACTTCGATTTTCTTCGTGAGAAACTATTACTTTTCTTGTTGTACTTGTGTTTTTTCTTCGTCAACTTTTCTTGAAGAGAAATATTTTCCCATTCTGCAGCACTGTGTTTATCTACTAGTACCCCTTGTACTTGTGTCAAAGCTTGGGTCGCTTGCGTTGTTTCTTACTGTGCTCGTTGAAGGCGAGCTTCGATTTTGTCGGCTAAGCGGTGGAGTTGAGCTGGCTCATCTCCCAATTTTGGCTCTCCTGACGCAGTGGAGACTGCACGGCTAGACTATAGGGCTTGCTTTACCCCTCAGAGTTCAGTCTCAATTCAATCATACAAATCCTCTTGCTTTGATTCTTGTTTCTTTTCTATTTCTAGTGAAGCATCCTGCAGGGCTTCTATGAGGAAATTGAAGTCATCGGAGGTGAGGACGATCTGCATCTTGGTCATGGTGGCCTTCACTTTCTTCCAGGAGGAAGGTTTCAGAGGCAAACCTTTTCTCTTCTTCAGGGGATCAATCTCATCTCCTTGTTTCTCTTCGACTTCTTTGTCACCTAAATCTTCGCCATCACCTCCTTGCTCTGGTGAGATGGAGGAAGTCTTTACAGATGTGTTGTCTAATTCTTGGACCTCTTCAGTTTTCTTTGCCCCAATAGGTCTGGGTGTATCCTGCGCAGTTTATGGGCTATCGATGTCAGATATCTCCACAGGGTCTGCTGGAAAAAGGAGGTCCATCGACCAGTCCTTGGTGATCTCCTCCAAATCCTCCTCTATCAGCTTTTAGTAGGACTGAAGCTATTTCTTGTGTTTGGCAGTGTGCGCTATGATGTAAGTAAAATGTTGATTTGCGTTGAACTTCATCAAAGGCCTAAATCGATGTAGAGTGTTCAGAGTCATGCGAGGCTCAGACTGTATGGTTACCTTCAGCTGATTGTAGTAGGTATGAAAAACAGCATTTGACTACCACTGTTTATTCATGACGCTTGAGTACCATAGTGTACTGAACTTCGTGGCCAGTGGTTCAAAAGGACCGATGTCCGGGAAGGTTGTCCCTTACGGCATATCCTAGGCAATAAAGGATATCCGTATCAAAATCCAGCTGAAATGAAATTCATATCCTTGATCTTGTGCTTCTCTGTAGTCAAGTTCCAACTGGTTCACCAGGTACTTTTCCCAGTTCATTTGAAGGCCTTCTGCGCACTTGCCTGCGAGGTCGACTACAAAACCAGTGACTTGGGTGGGTCGGTTCTTTTGTTCTAACTTCCCTGTAATCAACTGACAGGTGAGGCACACTGCGCCACTATGGATAGAAGCTACTTTGTAACCTCACGTGCCCTTATCGACATCACCATAAGTGTCCTTGATCCGCTGTGCTAGAGCGCGATCCATGGCTTTTCCAGGGTAAAACTCCTGTGGGTTGGGTCCTTGCATACTCAATCTCGTGATCTGATTGATCAACATCAGGTCAACTGTTATACGACAGTTTAGCCATAAATAACCTCCATGGTAATAAGACAACTGTAACTTGACACATGCATTCACCTCTTGGTGTTGTCCAAAGTGAGGAATCTTCATGACATTCAGCACGGTGGACTATGCGAGGTTCGTAGTCCATGACTGGGGGATTATCTTCTAATTCTTTCCCTTAGTATGGGTCATGTACTTATGTGGGGCGAGCATGTTGTAAAATTTTCGATCTCCGAGGTTGAAGTAGCTAAACTTCAACGCCGCAATCTTATCTTGGTTTGCTCGAACTGCATGTATCCCCTTCAGGAGGTACGCAGTGACCAAGGTGTATTCAAAATCTCTTGGCACACTGTCTCGATTTACTGCGCCGCTCAGGGGTGGAATATAGGCGGGTAATATGGTCAGGATCAATTTAACATTCACTAGATCATCCCTATTCTTGGTTCTCTTTTCATCAGATAGTTGGGATGGTTCGGATCCACAAGTAGTGGATGGAGAGGCTGGTAGTCCTCTTGTCGATGATGTTTGCACACCTATAGACATCGACATGACTTTCTCAGTCATGAGGTCAATCAGAACTTCTTCAACAATTTTCTCGGCAGCGCTCAACTCGTCCGACATACACACTCGGGGTTAATCATCACGGGTTTGGAGGGTAACTTAGACACTGTAATAGGATAGAGGGAAATAACGTAATGAACACTGTGTAAAATCAACAAGTTTGCAAGCTCAAATTCATGATTGGAAAAAGTGTTCTCGGTGCATGGCGCGACGTGATAAATAGGTAACTCAACAACGGGTGTGAAGCCTTCATTAACTCTGTTTTGTCCATTATGGCGTGGTCCCAACGGTCGGATGGCAAGCTGTCTGTTCATAAATGTCTTTCTGCCTGTTCAGAGCGTTGGTCTAACAGTTATAATGTCCCCAATGACTATATTTCTTCATCATGGCAAAGTGCCATATGTCCCTGTTCTGATATCCCGACGAAGTTCCAATTTTGCAAATTTTTCTTCTTCGAGGTTTCCTCTGGAACCTTCTACAATTTGTCGATCTTAGCTCACTTCTTGCTTAGCTTTCTAGCCTTCTTCCCAGTGAGCTTCATCTCGGTATGCCTTTTTCCGTTCTGATTCTTATCTCCTTTTGACATAGTGACTTCGTGTTGTTGACATCCTTTCCTAAGAGTTGCAGGTGATCCTTCTTCTTTATCTGGAATAGGTACTTCAATCTTCAGTGGTTCTTCTAGTGTTCTTGCAACTTCGACATCAGGGTCTCTAATGTTAAATAGCTTTGATCTGTTCTTCTATTCTTCAATCAAGTGTCTGATCCTTCTAGTCATGAATTCTTTTAACTCTTGCTTCTTCTGTTCTAAAACTTTCTCTTCTTATTGCCTTCTAGCCTGATCTCTTTCAATCCAAGGTTTTCCTAGTAGCATGGTAAATGGGGCACTATTCTCAATAAATTTAATAATATCAAAATCTTCCTCTGTCGAAGTTCCATTGGCATTCATAGGTATCTGGGTGAGCTTTCCACATAGGTTTATTAGTGTTCCTTTGAATATTCCTATTCCTCCTAAGGAAGGAATCATAATAGGCCTCCCTATAGCTTCCTAAGTTCTCTCTGTCATGATATTCACCTATGTTTCCTCATCTAGAACACAGTCAATGTCGAAGTCTCCTATTCTTTCTTCAAGGCATTCTTTTTCTTTGAAGATCTCCGATAATCTGACATGTCGGTGATCATTAAGGGTTTCTCTTATCTGTAGAAATAATTTCTCTGATTCTTCCTGGGATTCTGTCATAATCTTAGTTTCTGGATCTGCCTTAGGGTTTTCTTGTCTCATGTTCATTTATTCAAGCTTAGCAATCATTCTAGGGCAATCCAATACTTCATGGTCCATAGCTTTACAACAAAGACAACTGGGTCTTCTCCCAGGGCATTCCTTAGCAAGATGTCCTGGTCTTCTGCAACTGTAACAGAGGGTTAATCCCCTCTTTCTTTTAAATGATCCCCAACCTTTCCTGTACTGCGCACTAGGATCATGGTAGCTAACCTGCAAAAAATTCTTTCTAGGATCCTGAATACACTTATTAGTCCAAACATTCTTTCTATGCATAGGTATAACATATTTTTCACTATTCTTATCAAATCTATTCATATCAAACCTTATTTCATATATTAATACCCTAGTTTTCAAGTCAGGATATAATCTATCAAATATACCTAGATCCATGCTTTAGAAACAAAAAATTCCACTTATCTTACTTCTGTAGAGCACAAAGCTTTCAGATCTAGAACTTTTCAATATTCTTACCTTTATCAGAGCACAAAGCTGTCAGATCTTACCTCTTTTAATAAAAAAGTCTCACTTTTTCCTTTCTTAGAGCACAAAGCTTCCAGATCTTACCTCTTTTCTTCAGATCGTACTTATTTTCCTTAGCACAGAGCTTGCCAAACTAGTAGAGTACTGCGCACTAGAGCAACAGATCTACGCACATAGCTTTCAGAATTTCAGGTCAAATCTTTGCATAGAGATTCTTCTTCCTTAGTTCCCAACAATCATAGTTTCAAGTCATATATTTGCACAAAGATTCCTCTTCCTCAGTTCCCAACAATCACAGTTTCAGGTCCCGACAACAGAACCATTTGTTGGCACAGGGGCAGACCCAGGGTTCAATGCTACAACAATGCACCAACAAAACCCTAACTATCGGCCCTTTCGACAACACTTGCAAATTAGATGAAGTCTCACCTGAGGTAGAGGCAGGGGTGATTTCAGGACTCAGGTGTCTACAACCTTAGCTGGACACAGATATGTGATTATGACACTTAATAGGGCACTTAGCACCAATATCTAGTTCATCATTATTTAACCAATATCTACTTCACATATAAAACAAAACATCACATCATTCAGCCTGATCTAATGTATTTAAGCACTTAGCATAAAGAAATGAATAAGATCTAGCATATTTAAGCACTAAGAACATTCACCTATATCATATTTAACATCCAGATTCATCATAATCACAAAGCATAAACAGATCTATATATCTATCTCTATCAAGCACTTAGCAAATAACACATAAATTCACCAGAACATCGCACAAAGAAGAATAACACAGTATTTACATGGTTCACCCCCACCCTGGGGCTACGTCCACCAACTCTTCTTCTTTATTAGCTTCAATCAGTCATCTACATGCACAGAGACACAAAACCCTTACTCCACATAGGACATGAGATCTGCACAGCTTGCTAGATCCTCCTTCCTTGCGTTACAATACAAAGCCTTCACAGTCTCTTACAATGACTTGCACTTAGCTCTGCAAGTCTCATACAGTATACACGAAGCCTTACAAGTGTTGATCACACAGATCCAACTCTTAGAACTTAGCCAACTTGCACAACTCTTGTGCACTATTCAACTACTTCTTCCATTGCCTAGCCTTCTATTTATACATACAAAATATGCCTAAACATGGGTAAACCCATGGGCCGACATCCCATTCCTGTTACATATTCCCAAATCCCAAAAAAGGACCCAAAAAGGGGTCGAGATCCCGCAATCTCTGCTTCATCTTGCGCTCCATCTTCGACAGGCTGTCGAAGTCCCAAAATAGGTCAACATGACCAAGAATCTCCCAAAACTTGGTCAAGGGCCAACAACGTGGCAACTACTAGGATCATGACATGTCATCAAGTGATGTAAGTAAGTGACATCACTCCAGGAGTTTTACTTTGGGAGCTTTATCACTAGCAAATGAAAAAAGCTCTGAAGTCCCGAATGCTGAAGTCTCAAAGTAGACACGAGACGTCCGATCTAAAAGATCACTTCAGGAGCATTCTCATCCGTCGATCTACTCTAGTGGAAGGATAACGTAAGTCAAAATATCCAAAGTCCAAATAAGAGAAACTATCGTGACAATTGATCCGAAAGGGACACACGTCGTTGGATCATGGACTCTGGGTGAAATGCTCCGAGACCAAGAGGAATTTGAGAATTGAAACTCTTGAAGCCCGAAAGGTGAAATCAATATTGTCCGTTGGTTTGGAGGGCCACATGTCACCTGATCGTTGAGACTAAGGATCGTGCATGGACAAAGGGAATAAGGTAGATCCATCCATTGAAGAGGACAGATGTCAGCAGATCTTCCATTCTGGAAGATGTCCAGTCAGCATCAACAGGGTTTGAGATCTGGAACTCCTGGAGCCCAGATCACGAAGTAAATCTTAGCCATTGATGTAGGAAGGTGAGATCTGGTCCGCAAAATTGAGAGACAGATCTGAATCTTCCATTCAGGAGCACCATTAAGATTGTGAGATCGATGATCATGCTCCATTGCAGGAACAGAACATGCTTGGGTCTTAATTTTTAGTGAGCAGGCCATAATTAAAACCATGATTTTGGATAAAGGATGCATGGAGGCTTGTAGTGGATTGCGGGGAGAAAAGCAGGTTTCTCTCAAACCACCTATGAACGTGCCCAAAATCACATGGTCACATGAATCTCATAGCCCAAGGTCATATCGTGAAATAGAGCCAGTGCTCACTAGACAGAAATCGAGAAGTGCCTTTTTGGATAGGCGTTTGGTCACCGTCGATGATCACGTGAGGGAAGGGGCTTAGAAGCCAAAGAATCCATAATTGACTAGCTGTAACTACCAGAATGGAGTGATTGTATTAGATGTATAACTCTAGGAGATGCAGGTGATTTCCAGAGAAGATGAAGTGCCTCGAGGTAACTTCCAGTGGAATGAAGACTGATCATTTAGACAATTGACAAATGGAAATGTGTCGAAGACTATAACTACCAAAGAAGCTGAAGAATCTCAGGATAATGGTCACTAATGAAGAACAAACTCAAGATGATTGCTAGAGAGGATGAAGAGTTGAGTGTATGCCCTGGTAGAGGAATTGGCATGATAAATATGTGCAAAACAAAGAAGAGATGGTTGTTGATGCTGAGTATGAATCATGCGGGTAGAAGCATGCCGTGTGTAGGAGCTGAAACACATAGAAGAGGGGTAGCACATAGAATGGAAATAAGACACAGAGCATAAAGCACAGAAGAAGCAAGGAACATAAATGCATATCTAAGAGAGGAAGAGAAATCCGAGGTGCACATATGGAGACAGAGGAGAAGATCATAAAGCTCAAGAAGAGGCAAGAAAAGAGACATTGATGCAGGCAGAGCAAAGCAGTGCAACAAAATAATGATGAGACTGGTAAGCCATAGATAAATGTTGTATCACTGTGATAAATTCAAGAAAAACAAAGATATATATTTCAGGGTGGTAGGGAGGTGCTAGGGAGGACTGGTGTCCTCGGAGTTTCAAGTGGGTGCTTGAACACAGAGCGTTGTAGCTTCCATCTGGTTGCAGCCAAAAAAACTAGGGTTTGCATGGTGGTGCAAGGGAGAACTATTGTTCTCTGTTATACAGGTTGGTCCCTGTGTGACTGGAAGTTGGTGCTTCCATCCAGTTGGTGCTTCCTTCTAGTGGGTGCTAGAGAAACCATAGAGTTGGTGCTCTCAGCAAGATGATTCTTGTAAAAGAGAGGTTATAGCCTCAAGAAGAGTTGGAGATCATAAGAATGATAATGTGCAGAAAATAAAGATTAGTTATCATATCAAGAAGAAGAGGTTTTTCCCTTTATGGGTTTCCTCAGGAAATATATGTCTCTGTATATTTCATGTGTGTGATTGATGTTGAATATTCTATTGCTTACTTCCCTACTTTATTGTGATCGTCATTGAGTGTTCTGTAAAGAGTTTAAAATGGGCATAATTGTTTAAGCACAGTAATAACTGATTCACCCCCCCCCTCTCAGTTGTCCAACAATTGGTATCAGAGCTGGTTCCTTTTATCTAAGGGTAGATACTAGAGCTTAAACATGACTATCCATGAAGGAACTTCAACCAATAAGCCCCCCCTGTTCAATGGAACAAACTTTGCATTCTGAAAAGTTAGGATGTGAACCTATATAATGGCCCTAGGTGCAGATGTATAGGATGTGGTAGAAACTGGTTATGTAAAACCAGTTGTACTAGCTTCTAAGGATGACAAGCTAGAATTCAGATTCAACGCTAAGGCTATGAATGCTATTCTGAGTGGGCTTGCAAAAACAAAATTTGTAAAATTTATGCACTTAGAATTTGCCAAAGAAATGTGGGACAAACTCATCAGTAGTTATGAAGATAATGAGAAGGTAAAGTATGCCAAGCTTCAAAACTACAGATTATAGTTTGAATAGTTAAATATGAAAGATGATGAAACTGTTGGGAAGTACTTTCTAAGAGTTGAAGAACAAGTAAATGCAATGATAGGACTTGGTGAAAAAATTGAGGATGTCTCTTTAGTTCAGAAAATTTTGAGATCTCTGCTAGATAGGTTCAACCCAAAGGTCTCTGCTATAGAAGAACTTAATGATCTAAAAGTTATGTCTATTGACGAACTCCTAGGAACCCTGACTACCTATGAAATGAGGATAGGTAAAGATAAACCCACCTCTAGAGAAGCATAATTTATAGCAGATAAGAATGAGGATTCTGAGCCTGATGAAATTGAAGCAAAATTTGTGAGAAGACTAAAGAAAGGATTAGGTAAGTACCAAGACAAATTGTCCTTCAAATGTTTTAACTGTGGAAATATAGGTCACTTTGCATCTAAGTGTCCACACAAGAAAGATGATCTAAATTCTAAAGGTGAAAAAAAGTACAAACCCAAGAGATTTGGTAAAAAGAAAAGTCTATGTGTAAACAATGATGACTCTTTAGAAGATACAGATAGTGACTCTTCCTGTGAAGATACGATTAATGAATTTATACTTATGGCCAAAGAGGATTATGATAATCAAGGAACATGAAGTGATGTTTACGATGAAGAAGTTGTGGTTGACTTGGAAGGAGAACTGATTAGTGCTCTAGAAGAAATTTCTAGACTCAGATCTAAGAAGAAAAAGAAAAAAACAATTGTTGATACAGTTCGAGAAATAAAATAAAGGACCCGATGAAGACTTTGCCCTGCTAAAAGTGGAATTAGAAGAGGCAAAGAAAATAGAGGACATTCTGAAACAACAACTATCATAAAATAAGGCAAGATGTGAAGCCTTGGAAGAAGAGGTAGTAAAAACCAGAAAAGAGACGGAGAAGTTTAAAACATTGTATCTCTAAAATCTTCCAAGCATTAAAGTCACAACAGAACTTAACGGCGTTCTAAGCAAACATATATATCCTTTGTTGAAGACTGGTTTAGGTTATGTAAATGGCTCAAGTAACAAACAACTAGAAAGCAAAGAGCCAGTAAATATGATCAAGTTCCAAGTCAGCAGACAATCAGACCATGAGAGTACTATGTCACCAAAATCTAATAAAGATAAGACGATCCCTGATAAAAAACAAAGAGATCAGAAGATGGAGCAACAAATTCCAAGAATAAGTCCATCCTTCAGGTACCAAAATTTCTTCCATGGCTACTAATTTTACTATTCTAATTTTGGTCATAAGATTGTAAATCATCAAATTAAGTTTAAAGACATGCAACTGAGGAGGTCAAGAAATAAACAATCTTTACAACATAGAACTAAGAATCCAATGAATAGAAAACATAGCACCAATCACTTTGACCTATTGAACAATGAGATCAAATGTTATAACTGTCATAACTTCGGCCACAAAGCTGCAAACTTCCATCTGAAGAAGTACAAGGAAAATCTAAGGATAAATCCTTTAGCTAGAAATGCCAGCACATGGAAAAAGAAAGATAGTGAAAAATGTGGCCTAGTACTTTCAACTCAAAAACAAAAAGACCCCTGGTATATAGACAGTGGATGTTCCAAGCACATGACTGGAGACGAGGATAAATTTTTGTCTATAAGTAAAAACAAAACAAGAAATGTAACCTTGGAAATGATGAACCAGGTTAAATCAAGGGTAAAGGGATGGTGAGTTTGAGTAATGGTAAAGGAAAAACCCAACATGTTCTTCTTGTAGATGGGCTGCAACATAGTTTGCTCAGTGTAAGTCAAATGTGTGACAGAGGATGTGAAGTGGTGTTCACTTCCAAGGATTGTAAGATAAAATCTATAAATTCAGGTCAAGTGGTGGCTAAAGGCATAAGGACATAAAATAATGTATATGTGCTAAAAGAAGATAAAGAAGAGTGTCATCTAAGAAAACATGATGAAATCTGGTTATGGCATAGGATACTTGGACATCTAAACTTTGACCACTTAATCAAGCTCAAAAATCTTGAGGCAGTAAAATATATTCCAAGAATATCAAAGCCACAAGACTGTGTGTGTAAACCCTGCCAAGTAGGAAATCTAACCATGACAGTTTAAATCCAAGAGATTTTCTTCAACAGAGAAACCACTCCAATTAGTTCATATCGATTTATGTGGACCATCAATATAGGAAGGCATAGGGAAGGAAAACTACTTTATGCTGATCATTGATGATTATTCCAGACTTACTTGGGTTTCTTTTCTCAAAGAAAAATCTAAAGCATTTGAGAAATTTAAAATATTTAAGGCTTTAACTAAGAATCAAACATGAAAGAGGTTAAAGGAAGTAAGATCATACATAGGAGGAATTCAAGTGATTTCAAGGAATTCTGTGACAAACATGGGATCAAGAGAGAATACACAATCCTAGGAACTCCACAACAAAATGGAGTAGTTGAGAGGCAAAACAAAACAGTTCAGAAAATGACCAGGTCAATGATGAATGAGAAGAACATTGGTCAAACTTACTAGGTAGAAGCAATACACACAACAATCCATATTCTTAACAAAGCCCACCTCAGACCACATAGTGACAAGACACATTATGAACTGTGGTATGGAAGACCTGATTCAATCAAACACTTCAAAGTCTTTGGGAGTAAGTGCTACATAAAGAATAATAATGAAAACCTTGGCAAGTATGATGATAGGGCTGATGAAGGAATCTTCCTAGGATATGCTACCAATAATAAATGATATAGATGCTTTAATAAAAGATTGCATAAATTAGTTGATTGCATTGATTTAAAGGTTGATGAAGGAGTTCCAGTAAGAGAGGTGAGAAATATTGAGTCTACTACAGAGGACACAACTAAAATTGAATATGAACAGGTCCAAGAATCAGATGGAGAAGAGACACCCAGACAAGAAGAGTCAGGACAACAATCAACATCAAATCCTTCCTCCAAAATTACTCAAAAGAATCATCCCAAAAGTCAGATAATTGGTGAGAAAGACAAAGGTGTACAAACCAGGAGAAGGATAACCAAAGACACCGAGCAATCACATATGGCCTTCATATCCATGGCGGAACCCAAGAACTTCAATGAAGCCAATGAATATGTAAATTGGTTAAAATCAATGAATGAGGAACTGGACCAGATTGAAAAGAATGACACTTGGGAACTTGTTCCTAGGCCAACAAATAAAAATGTAATAGGATCCAAATGGGTCTACAAAAATAATATGAATGATCAAGGAAATATTGTAAGAAATAAGGCTAGATTGGTCTGCAAAGGGTATGCTCAAATAGAAGGACTGGAATTTGATGAAACATTTGCGCCTATAGAAATATTAGAAACTATTAGAATGTTTCTTGCCTATGCTTGTCATAAACAATTTAAAGTCTATCAAATGGATGCCAAGTCAGCTTTTCTAAATGGATATCTAAAAGAAGAAGTCTATATGGAACAACCAGAGGGTTTCCAACTGTCAGATAACCTTGACTTTTCCTGCAAGCATAAGAAATACTTATATGGGTTGAAACAACCTCCTCGTGCCTAGTATTACAAACTGGATAAGTATTTTCACGACAAAGGGTTCAAGAGAGGAGCAGTTGGCAAAAATCTATATATCAAAACAAAGGGTAATGATTTGCTCATTGTGCTGGTCTATGTAGATGACATCATCTTCAGAAGAAATAATGCTTCGCCAGTACAATGGTTTTCCTCTGCCATGCAGTCTGAATTTGAAATGTCTATGATAGGGGAACTACCATTTTTTATTGGTCTGCAAATTACTCAAAGGTCTGAAGGATTATTTCTTTCTCAAGAGAAATGTTGAACATGTTTCAAATGGAAGATTCTACACCTATGAGCACACCTATGGTCACTGGATGCAAGTTAAGAAATGATGATGACTCACCTGATGTTGATCAGAGTTCTTATAGGTCTATGATAGGCAACCTATTGTATATCACAACATCCCGTCCAGACATAATGCATGTTTTTGGAATGGTAGAAAGTTATCATGCTGCACCTAAACAGAGTCATTTGTTAGCAGTCAAAAGAATATTTAGATACTTGAAAGGAACAATGAACTATGTCCTATGGTATCCTAGGAATTAGAATTTTCAACTGTCAGTCTATTCAGATGCTGATTGGGCTAACTGCATGGATGAAAGGAAAAGCATGAGTGGAGGTGAATTCTTCTTAGGATATTCTCTTGTATCATGGTTGAGAAAGAAGCAAGGTTCCATTTCCTTATCAACTACAAAATCTAAATACATTGCAACTGCCACTTTCTATACCCAAGTATTGTGGATGATTCAGACACTTGCAGTTTTGGAGGTAAAATATATTGCACCGATCCCAATTCATTGTGATAATACCAGTGCAATCAGTGTGTCAAAGAACCCTGTATTTCACTCCAAGACCAAGCATATACCCATCAAGTATCACTTCTTGAGGGAAAAGGTGACCAACACTATTGTTTATTTGCATTATATTCCATCCAACGATCAGATTGTTGATATCTTCACTAAACCGCTTGCAAAAGATCAATTTGAGTATCTATGCTAGAAGTTGGGCGTGACCCCATTATCAACCTAAGAGAGTACATCTTGTTAGGGGGAGTATGTATTGGTTGAATATATGATACCTCCAAAAGGTATTGCAACAATTTAGGGGGAGCATGTTTTCTTTGACATTGATGTCGAAGGGGGAGAAAAGGAGTGGTTCAGATGCTATAGTTAGAGGTCCAAACAAACTAGCACAACCTTTGAGGGTTTCCATCAATGCCAAAGGGGGAGATTGTTGGCATGTTTTGTAGGAAACAATGTGCTTGTCATTGATGGAAAGAACAACGATGGAAAAAGGGAAAGCAAAGAAGAACAACATCAACAATGGAAAACAAGAACATCGAAGACGAGACCCGCAGGAGAAGGTTCATAGGTCGAAACCTTTGAATACTTAGAAAAAATTCTAAGTTGGAAGAAATATTAAGCTCAGGAGGAGGAGCGACATCGGCCTTCAGATCAGTTTCCATAAAGGAGAAGCGCACAAAAGAGGAGAATAGATCTCAATCGTTGGATCTGAATGTGAAGGATCAACAATCGTTGGATCCAGAGATAAATGCACAAAGGTTAAGCCTTTGTTGAGTGTAGGAGAGCATACTTGTCTAAGTCCCAAAGTAAGCAGGGAAATTCCATCATCAAGACTGATAGGTGGCACATGATCCTCAAATATGGAGAAAAACACTTCGAGGATTTTTCAGTTTGAGTCTTGAAAAACCCGAAGTCTGGAGAGCCGGAGAGCCGGAGAGCCGGAGTAAATGAAAACCATCAGATCAGTTTGAAGTGGAAGGACAGGATAATCCAGAAGAGATACATTGCATAAAGATCGATCCGTCGATCTAATATCCTGGTCAACGAACATGATTCACTTTGGATCTAAATATGCAAGGAGGTTATACTCTAGAAAGCTTGAGAGTTGAAATTCCCAAAATGCGAATTTCTGTTAGCCGTTGGATCATTCTAAGTGGAAGGACAGGATAATATAGAAGAGCTGCATCACATACAAATTGATATTTGATCTAGGATCATGATCAATGAACGACATTCACTTCAGATATAATGATGCGAGGAGGTTACACTCCGAAAAGCTTGAGAGTTGAAATTCCCAAAATGCGAATTTTCGTCAACTGTTCGATCATTCTAAGTGGAAGGACTGGATAAGCTAGAAGAGTTGCATCACATACAGATCAAGCCATGGATCTAGGATCATGATCGACAAATGAAATTCACTTTGGATATAAATATGCGAGGAGTTTATGCTCCAGAAAGTTTGAGATTTGAAATACTCGAAACCCAAAAATCCAAAATGAATAAGGACCATCGGATTTGGAAGACATACGGAGATTGTTGGATCAAGGATGTTGGTCAACAAACCATGTCTACAAGGACATGTGGTAGACCATGTTGTTAGAATATAGAAGATGGTGTGCTCATTTTACCATTGACGATACCTTCGTCACCCAACCATAGGCCGAAGCCTCCCTCCAAGCACCTTAACCTTGACTGAGAATACCTCTGGAAGCAAACCCTAGGCTAGATAGCCAAACAAAGGGTAGCACACCTCTCTCCAAGGATAGCGCAACACAAAAGATTGATCAGATAGTCCCAAATCCTAGCCAAGATATATTCAAGCCAATACTGAAAACTTGTTGCTGCTGCAGCTGCACTAACAACTCTCCTCCAAACCTGCGCACAAGATTGCAACTGCAGTGCGCACCAAACTGGGAACTGCAGTTCTGAGATGCTGTCAAATGAGAACTGGCGCCCTTTATTTATAGTGGTTCTACCATTTTTTCTGGGGTTGAATTCTCCTTCTGGATATGTGTCTATTCAATATATTATTATTAATTATGGCCGACTTCTTCTCTTGGAGGCTAATAACCTAATATAAACTATCTTCTTGAGCCGACAAGGCTTCTAGGGTTATTAGCCAACTCATTAGGGTTTCTCTTGCTTCCGGATTCTTCTATTCTCATCAGGTTCACACATGGAGGTAAATACCTCCCGCAACTACCATAATATTAACACTCCCTCCTAGCTAGAGAGGTATTTACAGGTAATGGACTTGAGCACAAAAACATACCATTTACCTAGTAGCATCAATAGATTCATCTAGACTATTTCATGACTAGATCATGAGCATCACCATCACCATCAGCTACATCAACTCTCAAAACCATACTTCATCTGAGTAATTAGATATGATGCTGGATAAGTCACTCTCATCATAGAGTGATATAAGAGGAGTAAGAGCTCTGAACTATTTTTCGTCTGGAAAATATCTATTCATCATTCATCTGAATGATCATTATCTCCAATAAACTATTGATAGTCTTCAAGACAATTAGAATAAGGATAGAGAACAACTGTGTCTATTCATAGTAGTACATAACTACAATCCAGTGGTTCACTACCACATCAAGTAACACAAAAGTACTTGATCAACAACGTATGGTTGCGAACATTGAAACATATTCACCACAATAGTCCTCATCTACTGTCATACAGTCTTCATAACAAACATCTTATAGCAATCTGCATAGAAACAATGTTATGATATAGATTGAATTATCTGGGCCAATCTTTCACTCACATCTGTGAGCTCTGAAAGAATATCTTCCTCACAAACAGTGGAACATATCCACCATAGTAGTATATATCTACTGTCTTCATAACAATCATCTGATAGAAACCTGCACAGAAAAATATTGTTAAAGATAAATTGAATCATCTAGGCCAATATTTCACTCACATTTGTGAGATCTGAAAGAATATCTGCCCTCATCAGCAATGGGCTATCTGCCCTATTCTTCTCAACCAAGGAAGAAGGATTGTTTTTTATTTCTGAGCCTGGACCATTTCTCACCCTGGGCCATTCTTCCTACACTAATCAAAGTGCACCCTGGACAGAATGTATAAACCCTAAGAAATGTTTGGACCATTCCTCCTACACTAATCAAAGTGCACCCTGGAGAGAATGTATAAAACCTAAGGAATGAATGTCCCTGATTGCTGAGCCTAGACTATTCCCCACCCTAGGACATTCCTCCTACACTTATCAAAGTGCACCCTAGAGAGAATGTATAACCCTAAGGAATAACTATCCGGACCATTCCTCACCCTGGGCCATTCCTCCGACACTAAACAAAGTGTAACCTAGAGATAATGAGTCTTCCCTAAGGAATGTTTGTCCTGCATCAACCTCCAAAATGGACCATTCTTCGAAACTTTTCACAGCTGTGAACTTCGAAAGAATGACTGCCCAATGAGGCAGACCATTCTACTTGACCACTACTCAGAGTGACTGCCAAGAAGAATGACTGTCCTAGACCACTCCTCATGTTAACCACAATGGAAATTCACTGTCTATGATACATCAACAATCAGTCTGCCTCCCATGTTAACTACAATGGGAAGTCACTGTCCTTCAGAAGTCTCAATCCACTTTCCGAACAGGAAAGCATCTATCCAATCTGGACTATTTTTCAATTAATAAATAATATTTTCATTGCTCCCTCCTAACTGGAGATTTATTTAAATCACAAAAATAAATGTTTTTCAAGAGTAATTTTCATACCTTCTTCTAGCTTGGAGAATCTTCCCTTTCAGCTAAGGGAGTTATTTCCATGATCCCTATCTTCTCTCGGAAATATGCAAACTTAATTCTGGATAGAGGTTTTGTCAGGATATCTGTTGTCTGCTCATCAGTGGGGATATATATTGGAGAACCAATTTCTCCTTTCTAGACTTCATCATGGATAATGTAATACTTGTACTTTATTCTAGAACACTGTGAAGGCTTCATGTAGATCTGGATGATAGAGTATATCATAGTTGGAGAAATTGGAACATATCCAAGTAGCACTTCTTCTGTCATCATGAGATCTGATTTACTGAGTAGTCATCTTGATGTTATAGGAAATCTTCACCACGCTTCTACCGTGCACTAGAGGTTCTCCACCAAGTTGTCTTCTTCTTATCTGCATACAGGAATCTCTTTCTGGTATGTCTCAAATTATTGAGATTGCTCTTCATACGCTCTTTATTCAATTTCTCTGGAGAACATTCTTTGCATTTATCTAATGTAGAACTCCAAATTATGGATGTTGCGGATGATAGAATGACTCATGTAGTGATATGTCTGGTGTACTGGAATAAGTAATCATCGTAGTCTTCTCCCTCCATATGAGAGAACCTCTGGTTCTGGATCTCGCAATGCTTTCATTCATAAGTCTTCCATACACTATTCTTCATCACAACTTTTAGTTCTTCTGCTTGATTTCTTTTAGTGAGTTAATATCAAGGTGATAATCTTGTGCTTCTTTGATACAATGACTGGTTGTTTTGGTTTCTTTTTCTTTCTTGGAATCTTCATGTTTTTCTTTTACTTTTGGGTCCATGGAGATTCTTATAGATTCCATGTTCTAGAGATTCCACTTCTTCCTTTCATCATAGGATCACGGATCTAGATGGACAACCAGGAATACTTTAAGGATTCTCTTCGAAAAGGTCTTCTTTTGCGGTTGAGATGAACACGTATTGTCTTTCATGGCTGCTACCATGGATATATACATTTCATCATCTTCAATGGATCATAGGATTAGATCCCTCCTAATCCTTGCTTCATGTAAGAGTGCATATAATTGGCTCCCTCCGTCTGATGGAGTCCATACTTCTATTTGCATTCTTGTTGTCTTCTGCAATATATAATTGGATCTCTCTGTCTAATAGAGTCCACGCTTCCGTCTTAGTTGTTTTCATAAGTCTTTCTCCAATTCCTCTTGATGTCTGACTTCTAAGTCTCTTCATGATTGATTTGTCTTATCTTGCAGTAGCTTCCACATGATTTGTATTTCATCCTTTTATGTGTATTATCTAATGATATTCATTCTTATCTTGTGGTTGTTCCATGGGTATATTTCTTCTTGGAACACATTATGTATAAAGACGATGCAAACAAGATATGTACAAGAAATAATAAGAGTGTTGTTACCTTTTAGTAGAAGAAGTCTCTTCCATCCTGCTTAGTCTTCTTTGTCGGTTCCTTTTCTTTGGCAATCGATGCTTCATGTTTCTCCTTCCTTTTCTTTAGATCGAGACACTGATTTCTGTAGTGACCGTACTTTTGACAGTTGAAGCATTGTATTTCTGAAATGTCTTTCTCTTGAT